>JALQSN010000428.1:0-43108 GCA_023690525.1 Holotrichia oblita | reverse complement strand
ATTACCACATACAATCTTGGACTTGGAGATAAGCAAGAAAGATTAAGTATAAATATACCGATATCTGAAAACGGACGACTTTCTACGGGCTATGCTACTTTTAATGAAATTAAAGAGCAGCATAGAAAAGAGACTGCGACCATCATGACGTTAGATAGTTTTAATTACCAGAATGTTTCATTTATTAAAATAGATGTAGAAGGATTTGAAATAAATGTTATTCGCGGATCGAAAGAAACCATCACACGTGAAAAGCCAATTCTTCTTATTGAAATTGAAAAACGTCATTTAAAAGAAGACTTAAAAATTAATGATGTATTTGAAGAAATTTTAAGTTATGGCTATGATGGTTTTTTCAATTATAAAAACAAATTAATTTCAATTGATAAATTTTCTGTGGATAAAATGCAAAATATAAAGAATATTTATACGCCAAAGTATATTAACAATTTTATTTTTATTCCGACAAATTGATTATTGTTTGTGTGTAAAACTAAAGTTTGGTTATATTTAATAATTTATATATCTTAAAGAGCAAGTCTGTGTCTACGAAACACATACAAATGTATGGCATCTGTATAGTAATTTTTAAACACTCATTCGTTACTTACGTCTGCTTCTGTTATTAGCTATAAAGATCTCGCATAATTAAAATGGTTTTTAATAAATGCTTAATTGTGTCGTAATTTAACGTAGGAGGAGTTATGTTGTACAATTTTGTTGTGCTTGTTAAAGAAGATGATATACCAATAGTTAGGAAGACAGTAAAATACATAAAAAAACACCTAAGTCCTAAAAAAATATTAATAATAGGAAACTCAAATGTAAAATCAAAAATACAGAATATTTATGATGAAATTATATTTATGCATGAAGACGCTATCTATCCGGGATTAAATTTTTCAAATATAAAAAGCATAATAGAACAAGCCGGAGGAGATACATTACGATCTGGTTGGTATTTCCAACAGTTTTTAAAATTTGCATATTCTTCTATTTGTGAAGACGAATGTTATATAGTATGGGATTCGGATACAATTCCTCTTCGTAAAATTGAATTTTTAAATAAAGATAATAAATATTTATTTACGATGCGCAGGAGTGTGTATATTTGGTCTGAATTCTATACATTATCAGTAATTTTTGATGGTAAGGTTGCAAAAAAATGCGATGATTCATTTATATCAGAGCATATGATAATAGATAAAAAAATTATGCTTGAATTAATTCACGACATTGAAACTAACGAAAATATTAAAGGTAAATTGTTCTATGAAAAAATCCTTAATTCCATAGAAAAAGATAGCTGGATGCTTGGATTCTCTGAGTTTGAAACGTATGGAAATTATGTAATGAAGTATTATCCAGAAAAATATGGCACCAGAGAGTTGAAGACATACAGAAATGCAAAACAATATTTCGGAATTCCCAGTAAAAAACAAATAGAATGGGCGTCTAACTCATTTGATATAATATCGATTGAAAAATGGGATGAAGTTGGTTGGATAAAGAAATGTTTAAGTAACAATAATTGGATACGTAGCCATGTTTCTTTTGAGCGATTGATTTACTTTTTTAAGATTATAGAAAAATTTAGTTATTATATTAAAAAGATTTATTCCGATTTACAATAAACTGGGTTATTTTTATATAATGACTATCCTTATGGCATATAAATAAGATTTACTTCTACGTCATTTTGTTATTTTTGTTATTGCTGTTTACCTATTGGTTTGTAATGACGCAGAATAGTAGTAGCTTATATAATTAAGGATTTTTATTGGAGGTTAGAATGGATATAGGCTTTAATCGGAATATATTAGAGAAAAAAGTATGTGTTTATGAGTCAGCCAAGTTAACTTTTATTGGGGTAGATAGATTTGATGTCTACAATCCATCAATACCATTTTTATGGAAAGGTACACATTATATTTTTGGCCGTGTTCAAAGGCGACAAGTTGGCGCTCCATCTTGGACAAGACTTTTTAAAAATATCGATAAAGATGTTTGGGCACTGGTACCAGATTCATTATCTTATCCAATAGAGGATCCATTTGTTTCAAAAATAAGAAATAATTTAATACTAGGCGGAAATCATTTGCGTTTAATGGGATCAGAGAATGAAGACTATCGTCTATATTTTTACAAAGGAGTTAAAATTGACGTTCTTAACCAGTTTACAATGGGACCCTATCATATGAAAAGTATACGTTTGATAGATTATGGTAAAAAAATAGGTATCTTCACACGTTTACGAAAACATAGGCGCTTTCGTAGGCTTGAAAGATGTATTTCTACTTTTATTTGTAATTCTTTTATAGGATATACCGAGATAGAAAATTTAAATTCTTTAAATGCTAAAACAATTGCAGCAGCTAAACCAATAAATGACTTGTTTAAACCTGGACAATGGGGTGGCTGTGATCAAGCAATTCTTTTAGAAGATGGCAAGATAGGAATTATTGGACATATTGGCTATCAAAAAGGATATAAAAGCATTTATATGAATATGTCATTTGTATTTAATAAAGAAGATATGTCAGTTCATGAATTGAAAATAATTGGGACAAGGGCTAATTATCCACCTGGTCCATCTAAATTTAAAGGCGTCGAAGATTGTGCATATACAAGTGGTATCGTTTTAAGAACAGACGGGAAAGTAGACTTGTATAGTGGTATTGGAGATTGTGAAGCAGGGCGCATTGTTATAGACAATCCATTCAGTAATCATGGATTTAATAATAATAATTGAGAAACGCAGATATTTCATATAAATTTTAAGGCGTGAAGAAGCGAAACAATTCACAAAATATGAGCACGTTAATTAATCGTTAATGGTTGGAGTCTGATAACAACAATCTCGTCACCTAGGGTAAGTCAAGTATTATTCAGTTAAACTGAGAATAATCTTCCATCGCTTGCAGTATGGGTTTGGTTAACACTTGGTAGTCGGGATTGTTATATATTCCAGTATAGCCTAATTATGTCGTCACAGTTGTCTCCCATAAGGAGGATTATTTATTGAAGTATAGATACAGTTTAATATTACCTACATATAATCGAAAAAAAGAAGTAGGGAATTTTCTATCCAGTATAGTAAAAAGTAATTATAACTTAAGTAAAGTTCAAATTATCATTCTAGATCAAAACGATTGTATTAATCTAGAAGATATTATTAATAATTATAAATGTATTGTTGATATTATATATATAAAATCAACAATGAAAGGTCTTTCAGTAAATAGAAATATTGGCTTACAATATGCAGATGGGGAAATAATTGCTTTTCCGGATGATGATTGTATGTATTTGAATAATACGTTGGCAATGGTAGATGATTTTTTTTGTAAAAATAAAAATATTTCATTAGTAGCCGGTAAGATAGTTGATAAACGAGGAAGAGATTCTCTAAGAAAATGGCCAAAGAAGCAAATGGTGATAAACAAATTTAATTTTTATAATAAATGCTCCTCAATTACGACATTCGTGAAATTAAACAAAGAAAATATTAATTTCAATGAGAAACTTGGGGCAGGGACTTATTTTGGTTCTTGTGAAGATGTAGATTTTATATTCCGCTATCTAAATGTAAATAAAAGCATTCCTTATCTTCCACAAATATCTGTATACCACCCTAATCACATAGATATTTTACCAAACAAGACATATAGTTATGGGTTAGGATTTGGTGCGTTTTGCAAGGAAAATCTCCAAATAAGTACTATTATATTGTTTTTAGAGTCTATATCAATTCACTTCATTCGATTATTAATAAGTTTGCTCGAACTAGATAAAAAGCGAGCTTTAAGATCATATTTGTCGATATTATCAAGACTTAAAGGATTTATACAATACTGATTTAAGTAAGCTATCAGAGAGTCAAAATATTAATAAATATTACTACAAAGATACAATAAACTGAAGAGGCGTAAATATGATAATTGTTAAAATCCATGGAGGACTAGGAAATCAGATGTTTCAATATGCATTTTATCGCAATTTGTTATCTTTACATCCCAATGTAAAAATGGATATAATTACCTCCTATTCAGGAACAAATACTCATAATGGATATGAATTAAATAAAATATTTAAAATATTTGAAAATTATGCTACACCAAAAGAAATACGAGATTTATCTAATTATGGATATGCAGATACAAATTATATTTTAGTAAATATAAAAAAATTTATAAAAAAAAGGGTTTTAACCGGTAAAGAATTAAAATATTTAAAAAACTTATATCTATCAAAACGACATGTAAATAGAAAAAAACGTTATGAAAATGAATTAAATAATGTATTTATAGATAAAAATACTCACATATTTGAAAATCAAGATAAAGCTGATGGTAAATTTATTAAACGCTCAAATGTATATTATGAGGGTTATTGGAATAACATTTTTTATTTTGAAAATGTACTTGATATATTATATGATGAATTTAAATTTGAAAGTATTAATCTCAAAGATAGAAATAAAGAATTATATGATATGATCCAGGATGCAAATGCATCATCTGTTTCTATTCATATTAGAAGAGGGGATTATGTAGGATCTCCAATTCATGATATATTGGATATTAGTTATTATATAAAAGCTATAAATGAAATAGAAAGCATATGTTCTAACCCTAAATATTTCATTTTTTCAGATAATCCTACATGGGTGAGGAAGAATTATTCATTCTTAAAAAATAGAGACTGTGTATATGTAACTCATAATAAGAATGAAAATAGTTATATCGATATGCAGCTAATGAGTTACTGTATGTATAATATTATAGCAAATAGTACATTTAGTTGGTGGGCGGCATTCCTAAACAGAAATAAGGATAAATTGATAATTAGTCCAACCGTCTTTTTTATTTTAGAAAATAAAAAAATTAATATGCCGATGTTTCCCAGTGATGTTAAAGTTATTGAAATTAATTAGGGTCTACTAAAAGTGAAAATATCAGCCTGTGAGCCGTATACCATGTTCTTTGCAGTATTGTAGGATAAAGCTTGTCCACCAGTACTTCTTCCGGATAAAAGCCATGGCTCGTTCAACGCTTTCTATTAGTCTTACGCTTTCGTTGAAGTTGTAATGACTCTGTTTCTCTATGAATGTATAGCTATTGATGACTGATACTTCAATCTTCTGACCAAACTCATAATTTCCACTTGATTTTTACCTAACAATGGGACGTATGTCAGGTTGACGTAGGCTTACGATACGCTCTTCACAGGAATTGCTCTTCCATTTATACATACGAAGTATTTGTCGATACATCCTGCAGATTGTCAGAATACGGTTCGTCCGTTTCTCAGGTACAACATTGATTCTATATTGGATCAGCAGGTGTCCGATATCTTCAATATTCTTTTTGATGCAGCAAAGCTGATGACCTATTACTTCGCGCATCTTATTCAGCCTTGGCTGTTTTTGCTTTGCAATTGCCAAATACTAATTTCTTGCTTTTCTAAGGATGTACAGGGTTTTATGACCTTAGGTTTGAACATAATTTCATTGATTTTGTTTATAGCTTCAGACGGAGAGCGTTTCCGAAAGTGCGTTATTATCGAAGCGTTGAATAATAGCTCATCAGTAACTTCACTGAGCCCCAGAAAATACTAGGTGCAAGGATTTTCTTGTATATACTAACAGGGAGAATGAAAAAATTGAAAAATTTGAATTTTTGTTTTTGTTTTTGTTTTTTATGCATTATGTTATCGGGATGTAAAAAAGAACCCGTAAACGAGCATGAACCGGTAATAACCGAACAGTCAACTCTAAGGGAAGAAATAGTACAGCCAAAGCAAACGGTTGAACCAACCCTTAATTTGTGGAAAGTAGAAGTTTTAAATGTTCAAGTTGCGGAAAGTTTATCCGTAACACAATCTCTTACACAATACAATGGCACAGTGTTGGAAGTACCGCAAAATGATGCACCCAAGCAGGGGTATTTATTTCTTTTGATGAATTTATTAGTAGAGAAGCAGGGACCGGGTAAATCAACATTTTCATGGAAAAATGCCTATGTTATTGATGATAGTGGCCAAAAATATTACCGTCATGAAAATGATTCATTTTTGGAAGTGCAGAAATTTAAACGTTTAAAAGCGACGGATATAACATTAGGTAAGAATGAAGGATATGTATGCTATGAAATACCATATGACGTTGTTCAAAATGATTTATGGTTCGTATACGAAGGCGACGGGGATGACAAAACAATTAAGATCGAGTTGGAACGATGAGCCTGTGCATTTTTAGAGAGTACTAAAAACACGCATATTACCTTGGGATATAAAGACCAAAAACCACATCCTGGTGCAGTGTATTCAGCTAAAATTCATATAATTAACTAAGGTTATGGTAAACGGAGGTAAAAAATACAATGAAGATTACCGTACGGAAAAGATTTATCATATTATTAGCGGTCATGGCTGCAGTCATAGCGTGTATTTTACTTGGTGTTTATATTCTTCAAACTAAGGGTAAAGTTTTAGGGAAAATTGACGCAAGCGTAAAAAGAGTTGCCGATAAAAGCGAGATTGTTTTAGGAAATCCTAGCAAGAACCATGTGGATCCGCCTTCTCCACCGTCAGGGTCCGATTGGACCGCTTATGATAGCGAGCGGCCTGCTGTCATCAATGACCTTGTTTTTAAAGCGCTTGAACGGATTGATAACCAAAACGAAGTTGACCGGTATTTGATGGATGAACTTGATAGTGGTATTTACACATTTGATGATCCGCTTATTGTGGTCGACCCATATGGGTGCTCACCACTAACTGCGCTTGCTCTTTTTACAAGCGAAAATCCCCTTAACATATCCATACACATAGAGGGAAGAACTAAGCTTGCGGACGTTGATTTTACGTTTGATAGCTACAATACGAGACATATGGTGCCAATTTACGGTTTGTATGCAGACAAACAGAACGAAGTTGTTCTTACTGCTAGGTTTGAAAATGGAAGTGAGATGCAGAGTGTTTTAGAGGTGCAAACGGAGCCTATTCCGAATGAAATGGGAAAAATAACTATACAAACTAATTTGCCAATGCCAGATAAGTATCAAAATGGGTTCAATTATCTTTATGAAAAAACATGTGCATTTGATGTAAATGGAGACTATAGGTGGTATTTGCAGGGATACAATACATTACTATCAAAAACATATGAATATTTTGGTAATATGGTTGTTGCCGAAGGTAGTGTTCTTTTTGGCGATGTTGTTTTTTACGATATGAATAGTATCGGCAGAATATGTAATGTTTATTATTCTCCTTACGGAGTTCATCATGATATTTATCCGATAAATAATGGTAATTTACTAGTGACAGGCTCTAATGGCGATATGGAAGAGGATTTCATTTATGAAATTAATGTAATCGATGGCACAATAGTAAATACTATAGATTTGAAAAACGTCTTGCAGCGTACAAGGAGAAATCTGAGAGAAACATATGGGTCAAATGACTGGTTTCATACTAATGCCATCGTATATAAAGATGGAAAAATAATAATTTCAGGAAGAAATCAATCTAGCGTAGTTAAAATGTCTTGGCCTGATGGTAAAATAGATTGGATATTGTCAACTCATGATGGCTGGCTTCCAATGTTTCAAAAATACCTTCTTAATCCAATTGGTAAAAATTTTGAATGGCAGTATGGGCAGCATAATCCCGTAATACTTACTGATTTTGACAATAATTCTGATACGATTGATATTTTATTATTTGACAACGGCAACGAAAGATTACTTTTTGACAAAAATCTGCAACACCAAATAAAAAGCAATGAAATCATATCTCCTGAAAATTATTCACGAATGGTTCAATATCGAATAAATGAAAAGACTATGACGGTAGAACAGATTTGGCAGTTCGGTAAAGAACTTGGAGAGATAAATTTCTCAGATGCGCGTGGAAGCTCACAATATCTTGCTAACAATAACAGATTAGGACTTTTTAATCTTGGAAGCTATTCCTCAAGTTGTTTTGAAGTATCAGAAAAAAGCGAAATTGTTTGGGAGGCTCGCACTGAAAGTAAAAATATTATTGATCCACATCATGATTACCGGGCAACTAGGCTTCCCATCTACAATGCTTCAGCAAACAACCTACGAATTGGCGATCCTGTAAACAATCTAATTCCTAAAGAGTTATTGCCACCAATTGCTCGCGAATATAATACACCGATTAATCCAGAAGAAGTGGCGTGTGAAATTAACTTAAGAATGAATGGGGAACATGAAATTCTAATTACAATAACAAATTTAAGTGAATATGATTTGTTCCCTGGTGGAAATACTCCTGTAAATATTTCATATCATATATATTTTGAAGATGGAACGTTTATCAGAGATCATAGAATGAGTCTCGGTAAATATGGTTTATTGAAAGGGGAGACGAAGGAATACAAATTAGATATAACAAAATTATCCCTGCCAATTGAAAAATACTACTTCTATTTTTCTTTAGTACAGGATGGTGTAACATCATGGTTTAGACCTGTAGAAGAAGCAAAAATATTAGTAAGGGTTTTGAAATAGACAAGGGGTGAATATAATGCAATACAAAAGAAGAAGCCTAATTACAACATTAATAATTATTTTTGTATTTGTAACTTTAGCTTTGACTGTCATTTTCTCTGGAGTATTAGTGAGACCCACTAAAAATGCTTTATCTAAAAAATTAGAAGTTCCACAATACGACATATTAGATGAACAGTATAAACGAGAAGTTGAAATTTTAGACGATTATCGAGCATCTTCTTATACATTTCAGGAACCGTATATTATCCAAGACCCATATAATATGAATCCTCTGTCTGCACTCGTGATGTTTGAAGTAGATTATCCCCGTGATGTTGAAGTGACGATCCTAGGTGATGATGAATACTCTACATATACTTATGTAAAAGAAGCATCATCAACACGAATGGAACTTCCAATAATTGGATTATATCCAGGACGAAAAAATGAAGTAATTATGAATATGATATATGCAGACGGGCATTCAGAGCAAAACACGCTGATAATCTCTACCGAGCCATTACCATTGGATTTTCAAAAATATTCACTGGAAGTATCCAAGCCTGAGAAAATGGAGCCAGGCATAACTTTATTCATTGCGTGCTTCTCAAGCTCGTACAATGCTCTTGTGGATTGCAATGGTCAAGTACGAGGTTTTTTATCCAACAAAGATATGGCACATGGTACATCCATGATAACGCTTAAAAACGGGAATATGTTGTCTACCGGTGACGAATACAAACAAATTCCCTATAATATGTTATCCTTGTTTGAGTATAACTGGCTTGGTAAAATCTTTAAGGAATATGAAATACCAAACGCTGTTCATCACAGTATTCAAGAATTACCAAACGGCGATTTTCTGGCTGTGTCTAATGATGCAGATATGTTTAACAGCGGCACGCGTGAAGATATGGTCATCGTAATTGACCGTAACACTGGTGAAGTTAAAAAAGAATACAACTTCAGAAATATAATTGATGAAAAGAGGGAGCCGCACCATCATTTTCATCCAGATATTTTAAACATTGCCAATGTTGATTGGATGCATATGAATGCTGCCATATACGATGAACGGGATAATGCTATCATTGTATCTTCGCCTACTCAAAGTATGGTAATCAGCATAAATGCCGAAACATCTGAAATTAATTGGATATTGGGGCCACATGAGGGGTATGAGGGAAGTTCGGAATACCTCAGACAATATCTGCTCACGCCTGTCAGTGACAGCTTTGAATGGCAATGGTGTCAACATGCACCTATGATTCTGCCTGATTTTGATAATAATCCAGATACAATTGATATTCTTATTTTTGATAATGGCCAAAGTAAAAGTTTTCTAAAAGAAACGAGCGTTCCGCCAACAGAAAATTATTCGAGGGCAGTACAATTTAGAGTAAATCAAAAAACAAAAACGATTGAACAGATATGGGAATATGGAAAAGAACGTGGAACCGAATGTTATGCAACTTTTTTAGGGGATGCTAATTACCTACCTAAAACAGGCAACCGTATTATTGCTTTTGGCGGTCAATTGCGAGACAATGGCGTTGCAACAGATGATATTGTTGCAGGAGTAGTCGGAGATATGGTGACAAATTCGCGAGTTGTAGAAGTTTGTGATACCGGAGAGGTCGTTTTCGAGGTCTCGGCACATGAAACAAATCATACCAGGTCAGCGGAAACATATCAAGTTGAACGGATCGCATTATATTCACCTCAAAGCTTTGAATATACCCTTGGGCAGTCAGAGGGAAAGCGTTTTGGAAAAAGTTATACCTGTTCGCAAACCGATGAGATCAAACCACCTAAATTATACATTGGAAAGTTCAACACAGTACTTTATGATATACATCGTGAGGGCAACAGGCTAATCATAGATGGTAATTTAATGTATGCTAACAAATCGTATCTACTGTCACGTGCTATCTTTGTTTTTCGCAGTAAAGATAATGTTTACATATATGCGGCCAACAGCGGGCTGAACGGAAGATTCTTTTTGAGCTCTGATTTGAGTGAGATGAAAAAAGGGGTCTATCAAATTTCGCTTGCCGGAGCGGTAGTTGAAGGAAATGACATGTTAAAAGGGAAGAGAATAATGGGTCATTTTCCGCTTGATTATAAAGTTACCATTAAGTAGAAAATCAAGCGTCAAATAGTCACAAAGTTTTATATGTGGGGCTATTTGACGCTTATGTTAATATTATTATAATTACTACAGATAATAATCAAACTTAGAAATATAATTAAATCATTGTCATATCCTAGATACTGCAAGCTAATAATAACTAAAAAAGGTAATATGAATATAAATAATGTTGGGAATATATTCAATTTTTTTAAAACATTAAAAAAAAGTGAAATCAACGTTGAAAAGTAAGCACTTACTCCTATTATTCCAAAATCAAGCCATGTATTTAAAAATACATTATGCATGTTGCTTTCCCCAATATAAAAAGAAGAATATTTACTTAAAAAATTTTTTGTATACAGAATGCCATTACCAATAATATAATTTGTGTCAATAATATGCCTAAAAAACACCTCCCAATATATGAGCCTTACATATCCCCCATCTGAAACGTCCATAGTTATGTGCATAAATTTATTAATAAAAATTACTACTCCAAACGCAAATGCAACTAGCAGAATAACACCTACCGAAATTATGTAAAGAAAACTCTTTTTATATATATACCTTTTAATTATGAAATACATAAATGCTATTAAAAATGCTACTTGAGAAGTTCTACCTAACACCATAATTATGTTTGCCAAGCATATAAAGATTATTAACTCAAATTTCGAACTATGTTTATTTCCAATAGTGTTTTCGTGAGTCATAAACAGGAAAACAAGTTGTATTAGTAATATTTTTGATGCCCAGATATTTTTACTGGTATTTCCAAACAATACTATGGAATCTGTGAGCTGAGTTGCAATTGATGAATTTTCTATTCCACCTTTTAGTACGAGTAAAAAAAAACCTGTTTGTAGGTAAGAAAAGCAAAGTTGAATGAAGGTTAAAATAATTATAATTTTGATAACTAAATACAATTTTTTAATAAAATATACGCCAGTAAAATCTTGTAGACAAAAGCCGGAAACAAACAAAAATGTAAGATTCATAATAAGTTTAAAAAAGGCATCCCGATCATATATGCCCTTAATGGATAGACAAATACCCCAACCTAAAAAAAACAACAAAAACATCTGCCATGTTTTCATCTTTAAATGTTTGATATTTGATATAATATAGATTATGCAAATAAATATGTATGCACAAAAAAATATTGGATATATAAAATTTAGTGGAATAAATATACTTATTATGCAAATCAAAAAGATGTATTGTAACAATAACTTCATTTATTTACCCCATTTACTATGTTGCGTTATGGTTGTCATGGAAAATAGCATTATTCCCGATGTAATATGCTATGACTCAATCTGAAACGTTTTAGATAAATTAATTAATATAGATATACATTTTTCTAATTTTGTAAAACTTATTTCTGATGATTCTAAATAATTTTTTCTTCTCTGCAAATAAAATAGAATTAAGATTTCGAAGAATTAAATTGTTGAAAACAAAAAGCTTTATCCGTTGAGAGTAATCAGCATCTGCTAGGATCTTTGGTGATAGCTTTTTATAATATCTACGTGATTGTTTGATTAATAGACGTTTATATTTTTTTTCTTCTGATGTTTTTGCATTAAATGAATAAAAACAATACCTGCATGCATAAAGATATTGCAAAATGGCGTATTTTGTTAATGGCTTGATATTATTTTTGCAAAAGTCGATACCCATTTTATAAGCATATAAATAATCTCTCATTTTAGCAATTGACATCTTTTGCTCCATGATCCCATTGTCATTTTGTGTATAGTAATATTTCGGACAATCTATATAAGCTATTTTACTTGCTTTAAACAGAATTTCATGAATTACTGCAGTATCTTCCATTACCCTTCCTTCTGGACAATGTATATTTTCAAATAGGGTCTTATCAAAGAGTTTACCCCAAAGAGATGGACTGATCTTTCGTTTCATTAACAATTCAATTATGGTTGAATTATTAAAAACAATATGGTTATAATTATATTTATGAGTAAAAAATGCATACTTATTGTAAACTTTGTAATACGAGCAAATAGAAACATTAGAATTGGTTTCGCTGCAAGTATCATAAAGCATCTCAAACATATCATGCTCTACCCAATCATCACTATCAACAAATCCAATATACTGACCTCTTGACAATGATATCCCGATATTACGTGCAACGCTTACGCCTTCATTTGTTTTATGAAGTACTCGAATACGCTTATCTATTTCTGAGTATCTATCACATATACTTCCGCTTGAATCAGTTGACCCATCATCTACGAGAATAATTTCAATATCTACCAATGTCTGATTTATTAAACTATCAATACATTTTGTTAAATATTTTTCTGAGTTAAAAATTGGTACAACAATACTTGCTATTGGCAATACTATCACCTTTCACTATTCAGATTTTGATGTCCAATATCTGGCATTTAAACTGAGTAAATTTATAAATCTGCGTGGAATTTTACTATTATTTAAGCCTAATCTATAACCTAAAAATTTAAAGAAACTTTGTATTAATAAATCTATAACTAAATTCATCTTTTTCCTTTTTAAAAAGTATTTAAATGTATTTATTATATAAGATATACCTTCTTGTTCAGCATAAGCATATTTAAGAATATCTGAGTTTTGTTTTAAGGATACTCCGATATCAAAATTTCTTTTAAATAGTTGCAGATTTGTATAGTTATGAGAATGAAAAACTTGAGCGTTTGAGTTATATACGATTTTTTTACCGCCTAATATAAGTTTTGAGGACATTATCATATCTTCGTTACATATGGTATCTTCTGGGAAAGCCCCAAAATCAAAAAAGTCTTTTGATCTATAAGCTGAGCATGCATTAGATATAAAAAATGTTTTTATGCCCATCTTTCCAATGTCATGTTTTGTTTTAATAATTGAATAAGAGGGATAGTTAAATTTACGAGAATGCTTTTCAATAACACCAGCATCTTTAAAAGCTATTTGTCGGGCATAAACTGCTGCAACTTGAGGATCACGAAATGGAAAAAGCAGTTCTTTAATTAAATTAAAGTTTTTTGGCACGGCATCTTGTGTCATAAATATTAAAAAATCCGATGTTGAACATTTAGCCCCTAGGTTTCGTGTTCCACCGTGATTAAAATCTTTGTTATCTATAGAAATAAGTTTTAAATTCGGATAGCCTTGTAACCATTTAGTATTTAAATTAATGCTTCCAGAATCGATTATAATAATATCTAAATCTAATTGCTTCTTTATGCTTCTTAATAACTTATAAAATTTATAGTTCGGATTATATATGGGTATTATTAATGTTGCTATGCTCATTTTCATATCATCCTTAATGTAATCTTTCCAATGCCCACAAGTAATCGACTCAAACATTTGAACGGGAGCTGAACCCACTACCGCCCGGAAGGCGGTAGTGGGTTCAGTTATTACCGTTTTTTCGACTTTATCTACATTTACGCATTGTCATTCTTTGGCTTTGGTCAGCTTTGCTTTGCAATGAGTCTTAGTTAAACTTTTAACTGTTCAGTAATTTAATATATACTTTTTGCCTTCCTCGAAAAAACTAATTTTTTTATAACTTAAAATACATAGAACCGTAATTATATGCCATATCTGATACTGCGCCATAACAATGGCAATTTTTTCCATATGACTATTTAATGACAATTTTTTATTCAATAGTAGGGCACCATTTACCATGAAAAACAGAGGTACGCATGATGAATTTATATTATAGCATATTCATTCTGAAGAATAGCTGATGTTTCCAGATAATACACTGAAGTGGTAAGCACAGACCATTGTTATCGCAATAAATTTTAATACATCCAAATAATAATGATGTTTTGCCAACCTATATCGTCTCCTTAGTGAAAAGCCTAAATGACTTCAGTCATCCCAATAATCACAACTATCCTTGATTTTTTTGTTTTCATGTTTGTTTAACACCAAGAAAACTTTGTCATCTTATAAAAGATCGTATTTTCCGCGCTTACCAAGTTCATCAATCATCTTCTTTACATCTTGCGCTTTATCGCGAGGGCATATCATCAACGTGTCATTGGTGTCGACCACAATCAAATCCTTTGCATTAATCGTTACAACAAGCCTTTCTCCCCCATAAATTACACACCCCCTTGTATCTATCCCCACATGGTTAGCCTTTACTACATTTCCATCATCATCTGCTGGGAATACTGCCCCCAGTGCATCCCAACTCCCAATATCATTCCAACCAAAATCTCCTTTGACCATAATGGCATTGTCGACCCTTTCCATGATTCCGTAATCGATGGAAATACTGTCTATATTGGTATATGCGCTTTTCAGCGAAGCTTGTCCATCAACTGTTCTAAAGATATCCATTTTTAGGTATCTCTTTATCTTTTCAAATTCATACGCCATTTTAGGCAAAAACCTTCTGTACAACTCCACAATTACGGAAGCTTTGCATATAAATATTCCTGCATTCCAGTAATATCTGCCATCCTCAATATATTCGTTGGCCTTTTCATGATTCGGCTTTTCAATAAACCTTTCCACGCGATATGCATTCCCTGTACATTCTTCTTTTATTTTTATATACCCGTATCCTACTGACGGATAGGATGGCTTCACTCCAATTGTGACTATGACATCTTCTGATACAGCCTCATGAATTCCGTTTTGCAAAAGCTCTAAAAACTTCTCTCCATCAGTTATATAATGATCAGCCGGGAACACGCAAACAATCCCATCCCCATGGTTTTCTAAGACATACATCGTTGCATATAAAAGACAAGGGGCAGTATTCTTGGCCACCGGCTCCGCTAAAATGTTCTCTCGTGAGATTGACTCCAACAAAACTTTTTCCAGTGCTTCCACCTGGTTCTTGTTTGTAACAATGAATGTGTCGGCGGCATCAATCAGACCCGAACTCCGCTGTATAGTTTCATTTATCATTACATCTTTTCCGCTTAAATTCAGAAGCTGCTTCGGCATAGCTTGACGCGACAAAGGCCAAAATCTTGTTCCGCCACCGCCAGCCATAATGATTGAGTATATATTCGTACCATTACGCATTTTAAAACCTCTCTTTGTCTTATGGCAACCAAGTTTGCTTTTTATATACTAGCACAAACATATAAGAATATACAAATTAATTGATAAAATCAATCGATAAACAAAACAGTCTTATCGATGACCGCACCAAGTTAATATATAGAGTTATGCATAAAACCAATCCTCTGAATATCTATTAAAATCTTAATAAACTCCAAAACGATTTCTTCTCGTGTGTAAATTTCAACATATAAAATTCATGCAAGTTTTGATGGCACGCTTATGTTTCATATTATTCCAAAATATGATATTATGCAAGTTGGAGGTGTCGATATGGGAAGATATGTGGAACTACCGCCGGGAAGAAAAGCCTTGGCGTTGGAAACAAGAAAGTTGATTGACGATTACATTTCGAAAAAAATTTCATTGGACGATGCAAAGGAGCAGGTAGCGTTTTGGGTTGACAATTTGGGCGAGTTTATTTATGGCATTGAAAGTGAATATAATCCCACTTTCGCGCTGGTAGTGGGCAAAAAACGGCTTCGGTTGTTTGTAAAAATGATTCCGAAAAATCAGAAAACTAAAATGTAGAGGAGATGCAAGAAATGTCTGAAGATAAAAATAGAAAAAACAACGATACACTGAGAGTACAAGGTATTATGGAAAAGGGATATGGAATAATTCCCAAACTGCCTATGCAGGATATAAGACTGTCCATAGAAGCAAAAGCAATTTACAGCTACTTTCGTTCTTATGCCGGCGCAGGGTCAACAGCTTTTCCTGGCAAGGATAAGATTCTTTATGATTTACAGATAGGAGAAGGAAGATACTACAAACATTTTAATCTCTTGAAAGAATACGGCTACATAAAAGTAGAGCACAATGTTGACAGAAAGGGCAGATTTAGCAACAACATATACATTTTGGTGGATGTACTGGAGCCGTACCCTCAAAACGATGGTACGGATAAAAATCCAAAACCGCACCCCCATTTTGAGTGCACGGATAACCCCGGCACCGAGAATGAGGGTACTAATAATAACAATATTAAAACTAACAATCTTTATAATGAACAATCCAATCCTATCGTATCTATCAATAATAACAACAGTGAAAAAAGGAAAGAGAAAAAAGATATTAAAAATGATACGATGGGATTGGATGAGAACAACAAACAACCGGAACCTTACGCAGAAAAGCACAAAATAAAAGAGAGCTTACGAGATGCCGATACCGACCAAAGTATATTGCATTCTCAAAAACTCCCTGCCACTGATAATGATTATAACAAAACGTACGAAACAATCAAGCAGAACATAAGTTTTGATTATCTGGTGGAAGATTTAAATACCAATAAGGATATGCTGGAAGAAGTTGTATCAGTTATTGCAAGTACAATATGTACAGAATTTAAAGATGGGTACATTCCCATGGGCGAAGAACGCATTCCCGCTGAAATTGTCAAAAATACTTTTTTTAACCTTTCTTTTGAGCATATAGACTATTTTATGGATTGTTTCAATAGGCAAACAAATCCGATAACAAAACTGCCTTCTTACATACGTAAATCGCTGTATTATAACTACAGCACAATGAAACATCATTACAGCAATCGTGTGAATGTAGATTTTCCTCAATATACTGTGCCAAAGATAACGCCAAAGAGATTAGGATAAGCGTTAATTATTTATTTGAAAAAGGCATGAATAGGTATTCCAAAGCTATGCATGGAAAATAAACTTTAAAAATTGCCGGTAGTCAGAGATGAAAATTATGAAAAGCAGAGCATGATAGAGTACAGTTAAAAATCATATAACAAGGGAATTGATAACTCGCTGCTGAAAACACCCGGTTTGTCATCCCTTAAAATAGAAATACCCGCATTGTACATGGTTATAAAAACCTCCGACAGTGGTGTAATTTGTAACGGCGTGTATACTCGCTCCCAATCTTGTTTGTGCCTGTACTGCCCGTGAAATAAAATAAGAATCGCCGCTGATTTTTCGCAAGTAATGGTTTTAGCCTGTCCGGTCTGGTCAACCCGTATCCTTTCAATCCATCTTTTGTGAATGAATCAGGTTATCGCTTTTGAGGGAAGCAATTATCCGGCGTTTATAATCTTCACTGACCATATCCTTACAGACTGACCGGGAGGAAGTTCACCCGATATTGATGCCATTTCCAAAAATAATTAATATTGATTTTTTTCCATGGTATTTATACCTATTTGCGCGTTTTTGTACCGTACTCGCCATAACTACGGTACGGAAATTGAGGTTTTAACACTAAAATTGCTTATATTTTCAAGATTTTTACGCAGTCGTACCGTATCACATTTTCATTGCCGATTTTTAAGTGTTTTGTGCCATGGTTTGTACCGTACTCAAATGGGTTTCAGGCCATGCCGTGAATACATTTTTATCAATCAAATATACAGATGTCTTGGAAAAATTTTTTGGGAACGTCTTCACTCAATACGGGATCGGAGTATAATGAACCCACAATTTGAGACAAAAAAACGGTTGAAAATAAGTTAGGTTCACCATAGAATTTAAACGAGGTGAACAAAGTGAGAATAAATCACAGTCCGGAAGAAAAAGCGAGAATTGTATTGGAAGCTATCAGAGGTGAGAGTACAGTAAACGAGATAGCATCAGAGCACAACGTGCATCCAAATATGCTGACACGTTGGAAAACACAGGCAGTAAAAAGCTTGCCACAAATATTTGAAAACGAAACAAAAGCAAAGAAGCAAGTCAAAGAGAACGAAAAGGAAAAAGAAGAATTATACAGACAAATCGGCAAACTAACCACTCAAATCGAGTGGCTGAAAAAAAATCTACTTTCCAATACCTGCAGAAGTGAACGGTTGGCCATGGCGGAGCCAAATCTTCAGGGCATTCCTGTATCTGTACAAGCGGATCTGCTTGGAATCAACAGAACAAGCCTTTATTATAAGCCGTGCAGACCGAGCCAAGACGATATAGACACAAAAGGAGTCATAGACCGCATTTATACGGCACATCCGGAGTTCGGCTACCGCAGGATAACCGTGTGGCTTAGAAAATATGAAGGGTTGACGATAAATCACAAAACGGTTCTCCGACATATGCAGGAGATGGGCATACAAGCAGTATATCCGCGTCAGAATACAAGCAAGCCGAACCTGGCAAACAAAGTGTACCCATATTTATTGACGGGACTTGCCATATAAAAACCGAACCATGTATGGAGCATAGATATCACATACATACCGGTTCGCCGCTCGTGGCTTTATTTGGTCGCTGTTTTGGATTGGTATTCCCGTTATGTTGTGGAATGGATGATAGATGATACCTTGGACATAGGGTTTGTACTCGCAGTATGTGAAAACGCTTTGAAGAAAACAGCCCCTGTAATAATGAACAGCGACCAAGGCAGTCACTTCAAAAGTCCGAAATACACAGAATTATTTCTTAATGCGGGTTCAAAAATCAGCATGGATCACCGAGGCCGCGCTTATGACAATATCTTTATAGAGCGTCTGTGGCGGAGCGTAAAATATGAAAATGTATACCCCAATTTTTATGATACGCCGAGAGAGGCCCGTATCGGGATTGGCGCATATCTGACATTCTATAATAATGAACGCCCTCATCAAAGCCTTAAGTACCGAGCCCCGTTGGAAGTGTATCTGAACCCGGACGAATAAAAACTGTAATTAAGGGCTTTG
The DNA here is from genome assembly GCA_023690525.1 of Holotrichia oblita. Classification (NCBI taxonomy): domain Eukaryota; kingdom Metazoa; phylum Arthropoda; class Insecta; order Coleoptera; family Scarabaeidae; genus Holotrichia; species Holotrichia oblita. The sequence continues at coordinate 23,709 of JALQSN010000428.1, read as the reverse complement.
CGAAGAAAAGCGCTTCGCAAAGCCCCTGTGGAATTATTGAATGGCAGCTTCCGCATTGTCAAGGTCGGGTAGTATTTTTGCTTCGCAAAAATCTCCACCCTTCCCTTGACAATGCTACTCATAAAACACCATAACTTTCCATTTATGTACTTCATTGACATTGATGACCTAACTTAAAATTACTTAAAAATTTGTCTTGACAGAGGGGTTCACTTTAGAGTGCCGCACTCATATGAATTGTTCATATTCTATAGACTCTATATATTTATTGATATATGATTCCGAGAAATTATTCATTTTTTTATGCCTATGAGTTTATGCGCAGTTAATTCGCATTGGTTTTTAATTATTTTATGTCATCGATAAATTTAAAAATAAATTAATTTTAGAAATTTTATGACGCCGTTGAAAATAATTTATCGAATTAGATTATTGGCGAACGTTTTGACACTTTCTCGAAAAAAAATGAGTGGGCAGATCACAATATGAATCCAGTGAAGCTCGATAGCGCTTGGAAAGCGAGTACGGAACTGTTTTGAAATCATTTGATTGTTCATACAGAAATTTGGCAGATAAATATTTAAATTTTATCTATACATCAGTCAGTTTTATGTGAATAATATGTTATTTTTATAAACATAGTTTTTGCATACACTCAATATTATTTTAAATTAATTAACAAGGTTGATGGTATGATTGCGGCATATATGAGAATTTCTACGACAAAGGATATTCAAAAGCACGATAGGCAGGAAAAAGCTATAAGCGATTACGCAATGGAAAATAAATTTAAGGTTTCAAAGTGGTACAAAGATATCGTCAGTGGCTCAGTTAATCCTGATAAGCGCTCCGTATACCGGGATATGAAAAGCGATCTGCATGCAGGAGATATCCTTATCGTGTCCGATCTCGACCGCTTGGGGCGCGATGCCGGTAATACAATTATGGAGCTTAAGGAGTTGCAGGCGAAAGGGATAAAGATTATTGCCCTCGATGTCCCTTATATGAACGAATGGGGAAAGATGAGCGATGACAGCCTTTCCAAGATGATTGTTGATATTGTCGTTACCATAAAGGCTCATATGGCCGAACAGGAACGCGAAAAGACAATTGCCCGGATAAATCAGGGGCTTGCCGCTGCAAAAGAAAAGGGAATGATATTTGGAAGACCCAAGACCGTACTTCCATCGAATTTTAAAAAACAATATCAAAAATTTGAAAACGGCGATTACGGAAAAATGACGCGCACCGACTTGGCAAAGATGCTTGGGATAGGAAGATGTACTCTTTATAAGTATATCGATATCTATGAAGCGGAGAAAGTAAATGCACAAAAAAAGAATGACAGTGTATAGATTATTATGAATAGACAAAGGGATCGGGCAGCGTCTCATAACGAGGGGATATGCATAGGTATTTTTTTAAATAAGACATTTGGTTGACAAACTGCTTAGAGAGTTTTGCGAAAAAACACTCATGGTCACGGATCTAATCGGTGGCTTGTTCAGACCCTGTAAACTCAAATCACTTCCCTGCAAATCCGCAATGCCTATCACTATAAAAAAGCATTTGAATATGTGGTTAATCAAAATAATACAAGAGACGGGCTATTAAATTAAAACAGAAAGTACACTGCCTTTCGGTTTATGTTACGCAATTAAAGCGAATGCCCTGTACTTTTTTCAAAATACTTTTCCGCTGTAGACTTTTGAATGAAACGGAGTAAATCCCTGTAGAGCGAAGAATAGCAAGCATTGGAAGTGGGTAGCCACTTCCCTTCGGAGCTTAAAAATGCATCCTGCATTTTTAGCATCCTCGCTTGTTGGTACTCCGTCCCAAACCCCGATTAACTGGCAGCAATTAATCCAGAATAACAGGTTAAGCATGTAATAATGCCCAGACAAAAAATATTACGGTGCTGAAATATAAATGGCAAATCGCGAAAAAAATGAAAGAATGCAATTATTCGTAACAGAAAATGAAGCTGATGTCATTAATCAAAAAAATGGATGTCATCGGTACAAAATATTTTTTATGTACGCTGGAAAAATGTTGATTGACGGTTACATAATTAAGCATGATTTTTCCGAAATGAAGCACCTTGTCCGTGAGCTTGGTGTAATTGGCAAGAACATAAATCAATTGGCCAAACGCGCAAATGAGACAAGAAATATTTATGAGCAGGACATTAAAGACTTACAAAAAGATTATGCGAGAATCACCGGTCTGATAAATGAGCTCCTTGTTAAAATAATCCGAAACGACAAGAGAGTATAAAGCAGTTTATAATACAGCAAGCCTCCAACAGAATGTACGCCTTTCCTCTGATGCGATCCAGCGGACACAATCAGAGATGAACCGGGGATAAACTTCTGGAAGCGGTACCCTCAGCCTTCTTTTATGTTCCTGCGTCGGATTCTGCCCGATCCATCAAATCATTTTTACTAACTCCGTACATAGTAGTCGGTACTTTTCAAATTGCGAACTTCGTACCTGCTTTCAAAGCCTTTCATAGCAAGGCTTTTAGATACTAACGGAGGTAGTTTTTACTTCTAAAAAACTACCTCCGTAAACATGCCTTTTTTAGAAGAAAAGCTATCTGCAAACAATTGTTTGTTGCAGCTATTGAAGATTAAGTTTCTATTTAGGCATTGCCTTTATCATCTGTCGCATCGATCACAAAGATGTTTCACATCGCTTTTTCGGATTGTGTGGAAACCAACGCAATACTGTCACCGTTGGGAAATATCCGTCCTTTAAGAGTATTTGACACCGCTTTATCTTTCCTTTCCGTTAATCCGTAGTAAGCGATTTTCTGATGTTGATTTACCCATCATTATTACAGCTGTTTTTTCTCTGCCTGTAATCTGAATAAAGTTATGGAACAATCCCAGTTCCTTTTGATAGAACAGACTGAAGTTAATTTGTGTCACAGAACAGAGCATAAGTATTTTAGCAGGCTAACCGAAAACGATTTCACTGACTTGATTTATTGTACCTCGAAAAGCTTTAAATTAAATGATAGGCAAGATTATTTCCGCCACCGATTTTTGTACAATTACCATTGACTTCTCCCGCCAAAGCCGCAGTTATTTCAAACCTGACGGACACAAATCCAGGTACGTCATCAAAGCCAGGCACCTGTAATTCATTGTCCGTATTTTACGGTACCCAATATAATCTCCGGACAGCCATGTTCATCCCATATGTACTATTTATTGTTCCAAATCTGCCTCTATAATCTTTTTTAGATATCCGATACGGCTTGTTATTTTCGTTTTTGAGTCCCGCCATTTAAGCTCGTCATACTTGCGTTTTAAATAGTCATACATTTCGATCTGATGGTTCTGCCCACTTCTGTAAGGAACAGCCTTGATAATCAAATTATACAAGACCTGTATCTCCTCATGGCTAAACTCGTTATTGCAGGCCTCCGCCATAAAAGGGTATATCTCCCGTTTGAAATAGCTTTCCTCTTCCTGATCGTCCGCATCGTCCTCAACCGCAGTTATTGCCATTTCTTGCTGTGTGATAAACTCAGTCAGTGATATTTGGTCTATGTATTGGGAATTCTTGTGAATGATAAATCTAAGCTGAAGAATTTTGCCCCCTCGACCCTTTTTACCGTATGGCTCATATGTAAATTTTATATCGGTAAAATCCTGTAATGCTTTTTGACATACATCCAAAACATGAACCTTGAAATTATTAAACAGGGTATAGTCTTTCTTATCAATTCCTAAAAGTGACTTTAATTCCTCGACAGCAACAATTCGTTCGCCAACCCGCTCATACTGTTTGAGAATCTCATACATTCTAAGTTGATTGGAGCTTTTCAAACGCAGTGCATTCCACAATTTATATGTAAAGTAGCGTTCTTTAAATTCAAACATCAGCGGCAGCGCCTGATCATGAGCATCAATCTCTACGTACCACTGACCTTTCTCATCCTGTGTAAAAACACCTTCTTTAAAAAGCTGGAACACCTTAAACCCGCCCATCTCTAACGGAACGCTAACCACCTTACATAAAAGGCCGGTAATAGTATCTCGCAAATGGGATAAATTTAGTTTACCTAACTCCATCACGCGCTGAAAATCCGAAATAGGAAATCGAACGACGCGTGTAGAAATATCACGGGCATTTATTTTCGCTAAATAAATACTAAATAAACGCAATTCCTGCAAACTCATCCCGTTTGCTCTAATCTCATTAAGTATATTTCTTTTCTCAATCAAAAAATCTCTCTTAACGGACACTTTATCACCTGTTTATGGAAATATAGAAAGAGATATATGGTAGAACTCTATAACTCTGATTAAAATTATCATACTTGCATATATATGTCAATATGTCTATGTGTGTAAGAAAAAAACTCTATGTAGGTAAGAAAAAATATCTATGCAACTAAGAAAAAAACTCTATGCAACTAAATCCTGAAAGCCTTGTTCCACGCGGGTTTGAGACTACCGAAAACAAGATATAAAACAAGTAATTAAAAACAAGCTAACAAACAAGGATAAACCTTGCTGTTTGTTAGCTTGTTTTTAATACAAAATTGTTAGGTTTTATCTCAACTATATAGCGAACACAGCAGGAACGGTTTATTGTACATCAAGAGATGACAATTTATAATTCATTATGTACGTTTCTTCATGGATCCCAATATGATCGAGAGATTTATGGAGATTACCGATAATGTTGTGTACCGTTATGACGGTTCTGAACATCGATTAGTGTAAATGGAAAAATCATCCAATAAAATGTTAATAATAAAGTTACAGCATAAACAGGGCAACGCAGGGGTGCGACCCGACACTTGCTGTGGCATAAACGGTAGAGGCGAGACAAAAGGTACTCGCCTTTTCGTTATTTAAGTATGGAACAAAAACCCAGTGTGGGTCTTTTAAAGCTACCGGTATACCCGAAGCGGATAAACCCCGGGGTTTTGGGGGCAGCGCCCCCAAGGTCTTTATGCTTTGAGAGCGTGCAAATTCCAACTCGTAAATCATGGTACTAGTATGCCGAGGCAAGCAATTCAATGGCTTCGTCCAAAAGAGAAACCGTTAACTCAGCTTTTTCATATACAGCGGAACCCTGCAGGTTGCTTGGTATATTATCCATATAACGTTCTTCGGCTTCTTTTATCAGTTCCAACTGCCGAACCAAACGTTCCGCGGCAATCCGGCGTTTTGGCCTTGTTGCATAGCTATCCGCCGGGTCCGGCTTTACCGCATGTCCGCAGCAACCCGCCATGAACCGGGTGAGTTTGGATGTCATTGAAACATTTTCCGCCGCACAGATATCTTTGAAAGCCGCAGCCAAATCAGGGTTTACAGATATTTTCAACTGAGTGTAATGCGCGGCATTCCACTCCCGCTTTGATTTGGCGGATGTATTTCCCACGGTCGGTCACCTAAGCTGTCGGAGACAGCCTGTCTTCAAAGAAAATCATGATTTGGCTGTACGCCATTCCCCAATCTCTCGCCGGCATTGTCCATTTTTTCGTTATTTCTTTGACCGACAGATATATTACCTTGCGGATTGAATCATCGGTCGGGAAGATAGCCTTTGCTTTTGTGAATTTACGTACCATTCTGTGGTATGCCTCAACTGCGTTTGTGGTGTATATTAAGTGCCGGATTTCTTCCGGAAATTCGAAAAATGTGGAAAGCTCGGCCCAATTCGCATCCCATGAACGCAAGATTGCCGGATACTTATTGTCCCATTTTTCCCTGAATTCCTCTTTTGCATACTCAGCATCGTCAAGATTTACCGCACCATAGATTCTCTTTAAATCCGCACATATTGCTTTGCGGTCTTTGTACGGCACGAATTTTACCGAATTGCGTATCTGATGTACTATGCAAAGCTGCTGCTTTGTTCTTGGAAAAACTGCGTTTATGGCTTCACTGAGTCCTTTCAGATTGTCGTGGCAGGCGATGAAAATATCCGTCACTCCGCGCTTTTTCAGGTCTGAACATACCGAAGCGTAAAAGCTCGCGCTTTCGTTTTCACTTATCCATGTTCCCAAGATATCCTTTTGTCCGTTCTGATCAATACCCAAAACCGAATAGACACATTTGTTGATTATTTGGCTGTCTTTGCGGCTTTTGAATACGATTCCGTCAAAATATATTATCGGGTATATCGCTTCAAGCGGACGGTTCTGCCATTCGTTGACTTCAGGCAGTATTTTGTCCGTGATCTTTGAAATCAGTGTTTGCGGGATTTCCGCTCCGTAAATCTCTCTCAGGTTGTCCTCTATATCGCGTTGGCTCATGCCTTTTGAGTACATTGCCATTATTTTTTGCTCAATCTCATCTGTCCGGTCTGACGCTTTACCAGAACTTTCGGCTCAAATTCGCCGTTTCGGTCTCGCGGTATGACTATTTCGCTTTCACCGTAATCGCTTATAATCGTCTTGTGATTGTATCCGTTTCGGCTGTTTCCCGTGTTGTTGCCTTCAATATTATGCTTTTCATATCCGAGATGTTCGTCCATTTCGGCTTCAAGCATTTGCTCAATTGTTCCCGCAAAAAGGCGTTTTAATTTTGACTGAATATCTCCCGTGCTTTGGCAGTCCTGCATCAACAACCCGACCAATTCTCTTTCCTTGTCCGAAAGAATGTTTTTTGATGTTCTCATTTCATAACCTCCATCTTTTTTGTTATGGAGATTATTACCATTTACACGGATAGTTATTCAGCCTCGTTATGACAGGATACATTTTTTTGGCAACACAGAAACGTCAAAATGAAGACCCTCGATCTTTGGGAGAATTGTTCTGTCTGTGTTATGACGAGATATCGGATATCAAATTTTCAGATGCTTTGCCGCTTATCATTGGGTTGCTTCGTGAAGTTTTGAATGACTGACTTTTCCTTTCCGATGATCAGATCAATGAAATCATAAACCAATTTATCCCAAAATTGTCTGCTCATTTTAAGGCGTTTTTCGTACCATCGAAACAAGCTGTATGAATTGATTATTCCTTTTCTTGCCTATTGTTTAGCTGTTCTCATGGCTTTTTTTGTTGCGAAGTTTTAGTTAATCAGCACCAATAGTCCGATAATAGCCGAAAGGAAAGTAGCTTGCGCCTTCTTAAAGTTAATAAGCGTTTCATTATCCATCAATAATCCTCTATATACGTAAAATTGAAATATTATGACATTTAATCGATAAAATTTACTCGATAAACACGAAACACATTGGTGTACATACCGCCAAATAAGTTTAATTCATAAACGATTTTGCCATTTTTGATTTCAATAATAACTGCTTCATGACTGCCGTTCAGCGAGTAATTTGACGTGTTATATCCTTGAGAATCGATTACAATGCCTCCGAAATTGATGAGATAATGATCTGTATTTAAAAACTCGACACCGCTGATATAACAACTTAGCAGTTCATTTCCTCGCTCTTTACCGTATTGCCAGATTTGTTCAATCGTCAAATTTTTTTCATTTACACGATAACGAACCGCGCGGGAATAATTTTCACGATCATCAATTATTGATGACCAGTCCTTAGAGCGGTAACAACCATTATCAAACAGCATAATATCTCCGTTTGGGATTATGGATACATTATGTTGCCCGTATTGATATTCATAATCAACTGAAATGGGTGTAAGAAGCTTTTCTTTTATAGCTGTCGACTGTGCCCACGTTGCATTCGGATCAGTTAATACCCAAACGATTTTCTCTGTTTTATAATCTATTTTAAATACGGCATCAAGTGATCTGGCTGAAACAAGCAAGGAATGATCTTTTTCATTGTAGCAAAACGAATTATTATGAAACCAATCTTTTCGAGAAGCTTTTTCTGCTTCTTCTCTGGATTGCCCCATAAAATGAATGCCTTGCTCAACATAAACAGGGTCGGCTATATAATCCGACATAGGTATAATATCTTTTAAATCTATTGTTTTAACAACTTCACCGGTTTTACGGTTTATTTCCACAATATGGTCTTCATCTGTGCTTTGATCGGGAGCCCCGATCGCAATCAATAAATTGCCATTCGGCATCTCACAAATTTCGTGATGCCCTCTCCCGCCAGGAAGACTATATTCTTGATAAACCTTTCCGAGCCAATCAATTTCGTAAACGCTGTCTCTATAATAAAGTCCTGTGCCAATCCCTCCAAAAACGGCCAAATGACCGTTTTTCAGTTCACATATCGGGGTTCCCGCTCCAAAGAATTCACTATCGTTTAGGTTCCAACGTACTTCACCCTTCGTGTCAACCGCAAAAAGACCGACGGTGAATTCAGATATCAACGTTAATCCGGCTGTCATTTTTTGTGGATCCGATACACGAACATCCACTTTGGGGAATATATCCAACAAGGGTTCTGTATCTATAAATACAAGAGATACATTACCTTTTGAATCTTTTAACTCCACCAAATTTTCCCGTCCAGAATATAAACCGAGAATGGGTATCTCCGCCAAACTACTCTCTACTTTATGTGTATATTGAACCGTGTCTTCTTCATGGTCACTTTTTATTGTAACAGTTATATTAGTCCCCCTTTTAGATTCAAACATGACCAAGGCGGTTAATGGGTTAATATCATATGGATTTTGCAAGACATATGGATCAGAAAAAGTGTACTGCCCTTGCATGTAATCTTCTAATATTTCCTGTTCCCGTTGATATTGTTTTGCTATTATGCTATTGGCAGGCGTTTTTGGCTGTTGTGTTGTCGCAAAAATTTGTCTGTTTGATAAGGGAGTAAAAACACCAAGCGATATAAATATTAACGCTAGTATAGTAAAAATCCATTTGTTTTTTTTCATAATAACAATCATTCCTTTTGTGTAAAAGTATTTTTGTTGCAACTTGGAAAAAGGTCAATACAAACAAGCCATGGCAATCATAATTTGATATTCAGACTTATTACTATGGCTATTTTTATATTGTTTTTATCATTTGCATTCCTCCCTCCAGCAAAACTTGCTTTAAAATATTATCAACTAGCTTGCTCTTACTAATGTTGTTTTGCATAGCTATTTTGCTAACAGCACCATCAACCTCAGTAGACAAATAAAATGTTATATTCTTTCCTCGTTGGTCATCCTTTTGTATATTAAACAATGCATTAGATAGTATACTGCTATTTACATGATACGATGTATTAACAAATGTACTTTCAACTTCATGACAATTTGTATTATATAGTGTATTATGCACTGTATTAATATTTGTATTATCTAATATATTATTTATTTCGCTGTCAATTACATTAGCTAATACATTACATGGTTTATTAATGCTTACATCATTTAATATGCTTTGATTTGCATTAAGTTCATTATTATTATCTACGATACTGTCTATGCTTTTTTTAAATCTGTTGGAAGCCATTTATAAAATCCCCTTTTCTTTTAGTTCCAAAACTATGTTCTCATACGCCTTATGCACCACTGAATCTTTATGTAAAATATTGATTGGTTTATGCTCCAGTTCAGTTTCCTTTATTTTAACACTGGCTGGTACAACGCATTGAAGTATTATATTCTTAATATCTTCATTGTCATTACAGTAATCCAACAACTCGTTTGACACCTTGAGCCGTTTGTCAAAATTGTTAATGATTAACGCCGAAATATTATTCTTCCGTCTGAGTTGTTTGATTGTATTATTCCATAACGCTATAAAAAGTTCGGCACCCTGTATTCCGTTCAGCGAAACATCCGAAACAAGTATTATGTTATCTGCCACTAAAAATGCATTTTGATTTATGATGCTCATACTAGGGTTGGTATCAATGATTATATAATCATATTTACTCAGCAGGTCTTCGTTGTCTTTTATAAAGTTTAGTAATATTTGCTCTCGTCCCGCCCGATTGATTATATTCAGCTCGGTTCCCGTCAACTGAATGCTGGACGGAATAATATCGATATTTGGAAGTTCATCCATAGGCCCTTTGATAATTAAACGCTCAGCTTCTACCCTGTCATTTTCGAATATGTTTTTAATAGTATCAAGGTTCTTTGCGGTTACATCAATTCCTACATTTAAGCTTAGATTGGTTTGTGTGTCCATGTCGATCAATAATATTTTAACCCCGCTGTTCTCTGCCAATAACCCGCTTAAATTAAAACAAGTAGATGTCTTTCCCGTACCCCCTTTTAATGTTCCTATCGTTATTATTTTCATATCGGGCGTCATCCTTTCCTGTTGTATATATCTCACATAATAATATTAAATTATATAATGCGCAATAAGATATATAATATATTATATATAACATAAAATAACAGCAGATATAGTATAATTTATACCGGCTGTTATAATGTAATTAAGCATATATTATATATTTGTCATTATAATCTGTTTTTTTCTATGTAATCAATTACATGCTGCCGCTCAAAGCGCTCTATTTCTTCATAATCCCACTTTCTCTGCGGAAAATTGATAAACGGATTCTCTTTTTTGCTTCCGACATTTGAAAAATCATCGTCAGGCTTTTTAAGCGCTGATACCATCCAACCGACTAAATTTTCTATTTTAGCTTGCTTTTTTGCAATCTCGTATCTATTTTTTATTTTCTCAACATCATAATTTGCCGCTTTAAGTAAGGTCATGATATCATTATCAGCTAAATTATCCGTAATAAATTCTCTTATCTCTCTAACCAAATTTTCGTTGTCGTTCAACGGCTCCGCTGCACTTTGTTGCGGCAAACGTATTTCAAGTGTTTGCCCTGCATTTCCATTCTTATTTTCCGATCGGATTTCTTCTTCATAACTTTTATGTATTTTAAATTTTAATGCTGTAACAGCTCGTCCTTGTTTTATTTCTTCATATGTAAAATAAATATCACATTTTTCTCTTAGTTCCTTTTCGGCAACTCGCAAGACCTTTTGTTTAAAATTTGCGTACAAGGGATATTTTTCACTTTCGATGCATAAGTAATCCCGAAGCTGTTCCAGTGTGAATGTTCTTTCCTGCAGCCGCTGGTATTGTTTCAGAAGTTCATAGATACGTATGGAGTACACGCTCTTTAGCTTAATTACATTTTCAAGCTTATAGGTCGTAAAATTATTCTTCAGGTTCAATAAATAAGGTTTTAATTTTGGATCGAAGGACAGTTTGATTCTTCCTTGGTTATGAAAATATTCCGCACTTGACAGCCAACTCATCACCAATGTGGATTTTTCTTTTTTTATGGTTATCGTTTTACTGGTCAAGCTTTCGCTGATATCAATAAATTGCTTATAAATTCCCTTTCCCTTAATGTCTACCAAACTCATAAAATCTTTTACCGTTACCGTATACTCTTTAAAGTCCTCATCCAAGGGCTGTATCAATGAAACGAGATATAGAATCAACCGCTGTTCGTCAAGCGTAAGCTTGTACCTAGCCTCAATCAGATTATTGCTTTTTGTGACTACCGTATTTTCTAACATAATGACACCTCTTTTGTTAAATAAAGACTATGCTAAACTATAATCAAATTAATGTCAAGTTATACATGCCCTATTTTGGTTATAGTTCACCCTATATTTGTTATAGTTACGCCCTATTTTGGTTATAGTTGCGCCCTGTTTTAGTTATAGTTAGCCCTATTTTAGTTATAGTTACACTTAAAAAACGTTGATTTTATAAGTATTTCAAAGGTCGGAAAACATTTAAAACAAAAGAATAAAACATTTATTAAAACATCAACAAAGGGATTTTTGCTGATGGCATTGTATATGTGATTATTTCAGGACATAAAAGTAATTTACGCCCTATTTTAGTTATACTTTCTATACGTATGATTCTATCACCGATACTGGAGTGTTTTTGTAATGAAGTAGGGAATTGCCCGCAGTCTCATCCACGCCATGACGTCGTGACAGTTACGACAATTATCATTTCATCGGAATACGCATACAAAAACCACCCAACGCCTCATTAATATATCAGCTTTGAGTGGTTTGTCAGTGCAATTATATAAAAAAGTTTTAGATCTAACCCATTCTTACCGTACTGGGAGACTCAACTAACTTTACACCAGAAGATTTCCAATAATTTGAAAACAATACTATGAAAACGCTTAAAAACAACCCTAATATCCCAGCAATTGCTTCTGTTAGTATAAAATTTCTGTTATAAGAGCTTGTCGGTGCAACGGCATCAGAAATTATCTTTATATTTGTACTCCCCAAATTAGAAGTTTCAAACGTAAGTGCTTGTCTGTACTGCGTATGATATGTCTGATAAATATTTTCCGCCATAGTATACTCTCTCATTACGGAATTATACTTATATTGCTCTTGGGCGCGTTTGGCTTGCAAATCAGATAGTCTAACATCCAATTCAGCGGTTTTCTTTGTTAAAGAGGACAGATGGTTGGTATTTTCTACAAGCCTTGTTTCAATGTCGGTTATTTTGAGCGTAAGGAGTGTTTTTTGAAGGTTGTTTGTACTGTCGGCATTTAGCTGAAGTTGATACTGTCCTGTATATGATGTCGAATTTGTTATGACTGTGTTCATTTGCAGACCAGACAATTTTAAGTCATCAATATCGATAGAGGCTTTTAGCTGGGTAATCGAAATATTATCGGACTCTATGCTCTTTTCCAAGTCATTGATGGATGCCTTATAGCCAGTTATCTGACCGATTAAGCTGTTGATTTCGCTGTTCAAGGTATCTATGTTGTCCGAGTTAGTCAAATAATCCGTAAGCTTAAGAGCCTCTCTGTCAAGATTTTCTTCTTCAATTTTTAGCTGTTCCGCTATCGAAGCAGCAGAAGAGCCAGCACTTGTCTGATATATATTTGATATATAGTCAACAAAATGACGGCTTAGTGAGTTCGCTATGTTAGCTGCTTCCTGGGGGTCACCATAAGAGACCTCAATGTTTAATAAATTTGTATCTTTTGGATTATCAACAGTTACATTTTTTTTCAGTGACTCGTATGTAATGAAGTCTCCATCTGAACCTCTCAAATCCAGTTCTTCTATAGTTTTGTCTAGGGTATAATTGTTCAAAAATTGCTGCGAATATGATTCAATATCCATGCTAGGCAAAATGAGTACGTCTTGTGTGATAGGGGTTGCCAATATGCTTGCGGTTGATTTGTAAGCTTTAGGTGTAGTCAAATGTACCACGACACCCAAAACAACAGATATTACTGTAAAAACTATGATTATGAATTTGCCTTTCAACAGTATTCCGATTATTTCTCTTAAGCTTATTTCTTCCAACAGATTCCCCTCCAAATTTGAATTCATGTCTTCCTGCATCAGCAAGTCGTTCATAATAGGTCTCCTTATCAATTAAATATCAGCCGATTTACAATTCAAAAAGTCGTGTAATCCTTGATATTACGTCATTTTATTAAATGCTTAAACCATAACAGTTTTAATTATAAGGGAGAAACTGCGTCAAGGGATTAAGTATACATCTAACAAGGTTGATAAAAACCCGATAATATCAGCTTTGAATTCGGAAAACATCTAAATTAATTATAATTAGTCAAATATGTGTCAAAATTCACGCTGCTCACAACATCATTTTTGTTTGTATCATAAACAACAATATTCATGCCGCGCTTTGCCTGAGAGTATTCTGTCTCGTTAATTATAATAGAAGACATGTTTCCGACATCAAAACCGGCACTTACTACACTTAAATCAAACGGCAGAGAAAAACCGCCAAAGAGAGTGCCCTGAGGCAAAGAAAGTTCTATTTGAGCATTCTCAAGACGTTCCAAGGATTCAAACTCATTAACCCCCTTTGCAGCAATGCCTATATAGCTCCAACGTATCTTTCCTATTAAATCCGATTCCAGACCTAATTCTGATAATGAATGGAGAGACATTTCGTTCAGCGCATTGGTTGCCTCGTCCATTACGGATATAATAACAATTTGTCCATCAGAAACACTTCTTAAAAATTCTGAAAGAGATTGGCCTGGGGAATTAATACAAACAATATTAGTTTTATGTTTATTATCCATTAGTGTGTAACGGTTAAAGTAGTAGGGGGTGTCAGGGGAGATCTCTAACAACACAAAACCCAGATCATAGTGCCCAGGGATTAAATCCAAGTTAATGTGTTGCACATACTCCTCTCCCGCCACCCAAGAATCTGTGCTAGGAGTGATCGGATAAAGTCCGTAGTAATTGCCATCTGGAAGTAATGCATTGATATTATCGCTAGATATTATCAACCCCAGTTCATATTTAACAGTAGTATCTTTTGTACATAATATTTTGAGTTCCAATGCTTTTTCAACTAATGTATAATCCTTTAGTGTTGCAAAATCTGACAATGAAATGTCATTGCCTTCTGTAACAACGTGTTCGGATAACAATGACTGTTTACCAATCCCACCGGGTGTATATATGGACTTTTGGTAAGATCCATCTATACTTCTGATATAAACATTACCGACCACTGCTGATGTTATGGATTTATCACATACTTCAATTTTTCTAAATTCGGCAGTAATAATATCATCGGTATTTTTAATTTCAAAGCAACTAGAACCAAATCCAACCGCTCTACTATAGGTTTGTTTATCAAACAAAGTATCCGTACCATTGATGTTGGATGTTTTAAGAACAAACTCTAACATCGGAGACAAGGAGTTGGATCCGGAGCACGCTATATAATAATCAAGAAAATACTTACCTGCAGGTAAGGGGTCATCGATGATTAAAGTCAAAGGTTCTCCAATTTTTAGTGAAGTTACTTTTACTCGGGCATTCAAAATACTTAAGCATAGCGAAACAATAATTATAACTACCGAAAAGATAACATATATCAAGTGCCTTGCCGATGCAATCATTATTCAGATCCTCTCTCAAGTAGGTAATCTGTTTATTTAATAAGCGTTTTTATCTGAAAATGCTTTTGGTATGGTAAATAAGCAAATCTTTATATCAAACCAAATGCTCCAATTCTGTATATAAAAGTTATCACATTTGATTCGTTCTTCTATGGATGTATCTCCACGCCAACCATTTATTTGTGCCCAACCAGTTATTCCGGATTTTACATAATGTCTAAGCATATACTCAGGAATTTTATTTTTAAATTCATTTACCCAGTACGGTCTTTCAGGACGTGGACCGACCACGCTCATATCGCCTTTAAGTACATTGAAAAATTGGGGAAGCTCGTCCAAACTAGTCTTTCTGATAAAGGATCCAAATTTTGTTTTTCGTGCGTCACCCATTTTTGTCCATTGAAGTTTTTCTTCAGTAGCATCTTGTACCCTCATACTTCGAAATTTAAGTACATTAAATACTTTATTGTTCAAACCGACACGTTCCTGCTTAAATAAGATAGGGCCTTTAGATGTAGTTTTTACTCCGATTGCGACAATAACAAGGATCGGTGACAAAATAATAATTACAAAAAGAGAGCATACTATATCAAAAGAGCGCTTGATAAATCGATTAATGATCCTATCCAAAGGAACTTCTCGAACTACCAACAACGGAAACCCGTCAATATCATCTATGTTTATACTTACCTTTAAATATTCGTAATAGGCAGGTATTATTTTTACGCGAATCCCTTCCAAATCGCATGTTTTTATTATATTTTTGAGTATAGGCGTTTCGATGAAATGTATGGCTATAATAACTTCATCAAAATGGTATGTACTGTTAAGCTCAACTAGGTTGTCAATGCAACCAAGTACATTGTATCCCATATAACCTTTTTGTTGTTCATTACGTTCCGTTAATATAATGCCTTCAAGGCTATATCCCAACTGTAAGCGATCCCTAATCGAATTAATGTAAAGCTCTGCCAGCTTACCTGTGCCAACAATGGCAAGTCTTTTTTGTATATACCCTTTTTTAAATTTGTTTTTAATGTAATAGTGATATAAACCTCTTATAGATATAGACACACATGTGTTTGATAATACAAAAATAAATAAAACAAGTCTTGAATAAAACAGACCTTCTTTAGTGGCAAAGGTTAAACTCATTAATATAAGAGCGCTTAATAGATTTGATAATATGATTTTGCCTATTTCACTATAATAATCACGATCAAAATTAGGTTTATAGAGCTTAATAATAAGATTAACAAGTATAAAAATTGGTATAATTAGTAATAAGATCGTATAATAGTTTGTATTTGGGCTATTGTTAAGAAGAATGTCTTTAAAAAAATAAGGGTTAAAACGAATCCAAACGCTCAATATAGCGGACAATATAATTGATAAAATGTCTAAAATTAAAAAAACTATAATATATACTTGAAAGTCACGTTTGACCATTAAAAGAACCTCTCGATCTAAAGGGATTTAAAAACAACTTCGTTATTCAACAAAAAACAAAAAAAGATGATATAAGCAAAAAATTCATAACCTATTCCAATCATTTACGCTTTCAAGCGTATGGGGGTTGGTTGATGAAGTTTTTAATGTTGCTAAGTATTGACATTATTCTTAAGTTGATGCTACCAACGTAATTATAACAAACTTACTGGAATCATACAAAGAAATATTTATCAACCCTTGTGTACGTTCCTTTATTTAGCTATAATACAAAAAATGTATATGGCTGACAGTGTGCTATGGATTGGAAACGGCGGAATAATGATTTATGAGATGCGTTAAGAAGTTTATTCCTTGGATAAGAGCGATAATCGAAACCCTGTATTATTTTTGCGATAAAATGTGGCCTTTTGTTCTTTTGGCCGGTTCGCTATGGTTACTCATGGGTACGTTATCCAATATCAACCTAATAAAAAGCCTAGCCATTGGAATATTATTTATAGTTGCGTGCTTTTTGATATGTGGCAGGGCATATAAAAACAAAGCTATGACGCTGTTGGGTGTGGTATCGCTGATGCTACATTTTATTATTTCCATCATTTTTAATTATGTTTTTAAAAATTTTGGAGTGGATAGTTTAGAGTATCACCACATGGCAGCGGGAATTACAGAACTTTTAAACAGCGGCGTTAGCTATAATTCGGTTCCGCTGGTAAAGCAATATTTCCCGAACTTTATATCAATTATTTATTTTGTATTTGGTTTGAATAGACTTATGGCAACATTTATAGTCGGGTTCTTTTCCGTTATAGCAGGAGTTGTTATCTACTCAGCCTGTCAAATGGCTAAAATGGACAAGTTCGTAGGATACTTAAGTTCATTAGCGGTTTGGTTTATGCCTGGGTTTTTGTTTTTTACATCCGACTTACTGAAGGATAGCATCGTATTGCTTTTAACAGCGTTGTCGTTTTACCTATTCGCACTTGTTATTTATCAAAAATGCTCTAGAATAAAAAAAATTGCATTAGTAATAGTTCTTATGATTACAGTGGGAACTAATTCGGCATTTAGATTTTATGTTTTTGCTCCACTAGTCGTTGGCTTCGGGCTGGGCTTGATGTTTTACTTTTTTGGTAAGTGCGAGATTAGTACAAAATTGATTATTGGAATCATTGTTCTGGGACTTATTTCGCTATTTTATGTACTGGCTAATAAGTATTTAACTGATTATACCAATATGGATATTAATGAGTTATTTGAACGTATCAACGCAGAAAGGGAATGGGCATTTGCCTATGCTTCAACTGGGATCAAGGGATATGACATTTCAACATTGTATAAAGCATTAAAGGCGTTGCCAGTGTTATGCTTCCATTATTTGATGCAGCCGTTTCCATCTTATTGGTTATCAGGTGCTAGCGCATTTTATATAAAACTGCTCATACCTGATATGATAGCTTGGTATGTTATGTTGCCATTTGTGTTGTGGGGTAGTTATATAGTTGTGGTTAAGAAAAACTTTATCGGTATCTCAATAATTGGGTATTTAGTTGTGTTTTTATGCATAAACGCATTAATTGTTGGGAATGTAGGTGCTATTTATAGATACAGATTGCAGTTTCAGGAGCTTGCCTTTGTGGTGGCGGGTAATGGAATTGCACAATGTTTTGGTATAAAAGTAAAATAAAATGAGCGTTATGGGTTTAATTGTATAAGTTCGAAATACAATGGAAATGGATAAATCAAGTAGTCTTGATTACACGTTGAATTTATAATAATGCTCGTCTTACAGCCTTAGATTATTTCTATCATCAATGCCGCACTCATCACCACCGGCATAAATGATTTTCACACTTGAGAGTCTATTGTATCACAAAACGAACATTCATTACGACCTATAATTAGGCAGGTTTTCTTTACCATAGTTACGAGGATAGTTCTCTTATAGACCATTTAATCCTACCCAACACTGAAAAATATGAACTGCTGCTGTGGGAGGGTAAATGTGCGCGGACAGAGAGCGACATTTACGTCAGTTATCTATCTAAATACAAAGTCATGTTAATGATGATCGATATTTACTTTTGGATAGAATACTCGTAAATTTGTTACCAACGTGTATCCGTTCAAGCTATTGGGGTAATGTATAGCTCTTAAATAACAAGGCGGGAAAAGTATGAATCTACTGGAGAAAATAAGATATATATTTACAAGAGATCAAAAAATTAAATTTGTAATACTTTTTTTCTTGATATTCGTTGGGGCATTGGCTGAGACGATTGGGGTATCCGTGATATTACCTTTTATTTCGATTGTAACTTCGCCGGACTCGATATTAGAACAACCAATTCTCGCATATATCTACAATCTTTTTAACATGAAATCATCTAATGACTTTCTTATTTTCTTGGCGCTGTTTTTAATTTTCGTCTATATAGCAAAAAATCTATACATGTTTGTTATGTACAAGCTTGAGTTTCGTTTTGTTTATAATAATCAAATGCGCATGTCTGTTAAACTGATGGACTGTTACTTGAAAAAGCCATACGAATATCATGCAAATAAGAATTCATCAGAGATTGTGCGAAGTGTAACGCAGGATATTTCTAACTTGTTTCAGTTAGTTTTAAATGCAATATTGTTGCTAACGGAGGTACTGGTTGTAACCTGCGTCGGTACTCTTTTGATTATCATTGAACCTGTCATGACGTTGGCTACGCTTGTTTTATTGGGGAGTGTGCTACTGATTTTCATTGTCATATATAAAAAAAGGCTAAGAGCTGAAAGTATTAGCTATCAGAAAAGTAATGGTTTAATGATAAAATGGATAACTCAGGGGCTTGGAGGAATCAAGGAAATCAAGGTAATGCGAAGGGAACAATTCTTCATTGACTCTTATAAAGCATCAGCGGCAAAGTTTGCGGAAGCACAGAGAAAGTATAGCTTTCTCAATCAAGTTCCTAAATTATTCATTGAATCCGCATCGATATGTGGTATTTTAATAGTTATTTCGGCAATGCTTTACAACGGAGCTGACATTTCAAATATGCTTCCGCAGCTTGCGGCATTTGCAATAGCGGCGTTTAGAATTATGCCGTCATTCAACCGAATTACAATATATTACAATACGGTTGTTTATTACACGGCCTCAATAGATTTGGTTTATAGAGACTTAAAGGATAGCGAAGATGCGTTGAAGAACGAAATGATTGACACTAACCCTCGAACAAATATACGCTTGGATGAGGGCGGTGCTATTAAAATGAATGATTTACGATATACATATCCAAATTCTAATTTAAATATTTTTAAGGACACAACATTTGAAATACCTTTAAAAAAGTCGGTTGCCATTATCGGCGCATCCGGGTCAGGCAAGACTACGTTTGCTGATATTTTGTTGGGTTTATTGCACCCTTCGGAAGGCTATATAACAGTTGACGGTGTTGACATACACAAAAACTTGGAATGCTGGTCAAGTAAGCTTGGATATATTCCTCAAAACATTTATTTATGCGATGATGACATAAAAAGCAATGTCGCATTTGGTATACGTGAGGATGATGTTGATGAGGATAAAGTTTGGGAATCACTTGAAAAAGCCCAACTAAAAAGCTTTGTTGAGGCTTTGCCGGAGTCGATTTATACGGTTATTGGAGAAGGGGGTGTACGACTGTCTGGGGGACAGCGGCAAAGAATAGGAATTGCCCGAGCGTTCTATAATGATCCAAAGGTACTTGTGCTGGATGAGGCCACGTCGGCGTTGGATAATGATACTGAAGCCGCTGTTATGGAAGCAATAGAAACGGTAAAAAATGAAAAGACATTGATTATTATAGCACATAGATTGAGTACAATACGGAATTGTGATTTGGTTTTTAAAGTGGAAAGCGGGAAAGTCATTTTAGTGAAATCGGATTAAAAAGCGGAGTATGATAATTAGATCAAAATTAGGCATTATTTATAGGGGACATGGATATGAAAATAGCGCTAATAACGGGAATAACGGGCCAGGATGGATCATACTTGGCGGAACTATTGCTAGAAAAAGGCTACGAAGTGCATGGTATAATACGAAGAAGCTCATCTTTTAACACGCATAGAATTGAACATTTATATATGGACAAATTAATTTCAGATTTACACATAAAACAGAGCATTAACCTGCATTATGGAGATGTTACAGATAGTTTATCAATGGTAAACATAATACAAGCAGTTAAACCAAATGAAATATACAACCTAGCGGCGCAATCGCATGTAAAAGTGTCGTTTGAGATACCGGAGTATACGGCAAATGCAGACGCATTGGGAACACTAAGAATTTTGGAAGCAGTGCGATTACTTGGGATAGAAGGCAATGTAAAAATATACCAAGCATCGACATCAGAGCTGTTTGGAAAAATTATGGAAACTCCTCAGAAGGAAACTACCCCCTTTTATCCACGTTCACCATATGGAGTCGCAAAAATGTATGCTTATTGGATTACGAAAAACTACCGTGAAGCTTATAATATGTTCGCTTCAAACGGAATACTTTTCAACCACGAGTCTGAAAGAAGAGGAGAGACTTTTGTAACAAGAAAAATAACGATGGCGGTTGCGAATATTGCCAATAAAAAACAAGAAAAACTTTACTTAGGAAATATTGATGCCAAAAGAGACTGGGGATATGCAAAGGATTATGTTGAGTGTATGTGGATGATATTACAACATAAGGAACCGGATGATTTTATTATTGCAACAGGTGAGACCCACTCTGTCAGAGAATTTACAACAGTTGCTTTTAAAGAAGTTGGGATAGAAATTGAATGGCATGGAAAAGGTATAGATGAAGTTGGAGTTGAAAAATCAACAGGTAAAATTATGGTAGAAATAGATCCAAAGTATTTTAGGCCTACTGAAGTTGACTTACTATTAGGCGATCCAACTAAAGCAAAAAATGTACTGGGATGGAATCCAACAAAAACATCATTTGAAAAACTTGTAAAACTTATGGTAGAAAATGATGTTAGCTTACAGAAATAAAAGATATTTTAATTGTATGATTTGACAATAAACGGAAGGAGATGTCACTTGAAAATAAGTTCAAAAATATACGTGGCTGGGCACACAGGTTTAGTAGGGTCAGCAATAATGAGGTGCTTGAGTAAAAATGGATATAATAATGTGATATATAAATCTTCCAATGAACTTGACTTAAGGAATCAGGCAGATGTTCAACATTATTTAGAAAACGAAAAACCGGAATATATTTTTCTGGCGGCAGCAAAGGTAGGAGGAATATATGCTAATAATTCTTACCCAGCGCAGTTCATTTACGATAATTTAATGATCCAGACAAATATAGTCAATATGGCATATCTTAAAGGCGTGAAAAAATTACTTTTTTTGGGTAGCTCATGCATTTATCCAAAATTTGCTTCTCAACCTATAAAAGAAGAGTACTTATTAACAGGAGCGCTTGAAGAAACGAATGAGGCATATGCGATTGCAAAAATTGCTGGATTAGAGATGTGTAAATTTTACAGAAGACAATATGGTTGTGATTTTATTTCTGCAATGCCTACCAATCTATATGGCATAAATGATAATTTTGATTTAGAAACATCTCATGTCCTACCTGCACTTATAAGAAAGATTCATGAAGCTAAAATTAAAAAATTATCAGAGGTTGTAATATGGGGAACGGGAACTCCAAAAAGGGAGTTTTTATATGTAGATGATTTGGCGGATGCATTAATCTTTTTAATGAATAATTACAGTGATGAAAGTCATGTGAATATAGGTACAGGAGAAGATATAGAAATAAGGGAATTGGCAGAAATTATTAAAGATATTATCAATTATAAAGGCAATATCGTTTATGATACAAATAAACCTGACGGTACTCCTAAAAAACAATTAGATGTAAGTTTACTGCAAAGATTGGGATGGAGATGGAAATATGATATAAGACAAGGTGCTGAGATAGTTTATAATTGGTATTTGAAGCAAGATAATTGTTTAAAAGATATTTAGAATATAGAAGATAACGAGTGCAAATTAAAAAAGATGGGTGGTCGAGAGTACCTTAAGTTGGTTTGGCCATTCCCCTAAAGTTGACTAAGGATTATGAAATTTGCACCTATTATTCCGAGGCTATGGTTCAAAATTCACATATCAATACTCTCTTAAAACACCTACGAGAACATTTACTAAATATAGATGATTAAGTAGGATATATTTAAAAATATTTATAGAAAATAAGAAATCGCGGAGGTTTAAAGTTATGATTAGCACTATAATTCGATATGGTCATAAGATTCAACGCAAATCGAGGCTTATAAAGGCAAACTACTTTTCAAAGTCAAATGGCGCATGGTCGTATCATAAAACAAAAACAGGAAATTATTATTTACCAAGAGCAGCACACGAAGATATTGTAAGAAATACAATATTGAATAATGAAGTTTTTGATCTGATTGTATATGAAACTGCCTCAAAATACATAAAACCTGATACAATCGCGCTTGATATTGGTTCCAACTTTGGTCAAATGGCAATTATGATGTCTAAACATGTTGGGGATCGCGGCAAGGTTTACGCTTTTGAAGCTAATAAATTTGTGTATAAAACCTTAAAAAAAAATATAAAAGCTAATAATGCTCCGATAATACCTTTTTATGGGGCAGTTCACAATAAAGCCGATGAAATATTACATTTTCATGATGTTGACTTAAAAAATAAATACTCAACATACGGTTCATATGGAGTTGATTATGGAAATAATAAGGGAACTCCTGTAAAGACTATTGCCATTGATAATATTGAATTTGATTTGCCCATATCATTTATGAAAATTGATATCCAAGGCGGAGATTTATTTGCAATGCAAGGTGCAATTAAAACTATTGAAAAACATCAAATGCCAGTGTTATTTGAGTATGAAACAGGCGTTCAAGATATGTACAAAATGTGTTTTCAAGACTATATCGATTTTGTTGAAAGTATTGATTATTATTTCGCAAGGGTTCTTGAATTTAGTAATTTTTTGATCTTACCAAAGAATATGAGGAGTTAATTTAGTGCATTCGGCGAAAGATTGTTTTGTTTTAGCAGGAATGGAGCGTGTATATATGGTAAATGACTTAAAAGATTTAAAAAAAAGATTAAAATTTATGTTGCCTAATCTATACTCAAAATACTGTTTATATAAAGTTATACTTGAAGAAGTCAAGGCGTTTTTATTGTTGCTATTACCTGAGAAGATGTATCATTGGTATTGTAAAATTAAAAATTTGTATGAACCGGAAGCAAAAATTTTGCCTAAGTTACTTAAAGAAAGAATCGGTTCGGCAGTTGATGTGGGAGCCAATACAGGCATGTATACATTTTTACTTTTAAATCTTTGCGAGCATGTCTACGCTTTTGAGCCACAAATAGGTGTTTATAAACAATTAGAATGGAGAGCAAAGA
>JALQSN010000427.1:0-43134 GCA_023690525.1 Holotrichia oblita | reverse complement strand
ACATCACCCGCCTTGCACGATCACTTTTCTCAACGCGCGGCGCATTAAAACCTTTCCGGCGATAATAAGTAAGACAAGCCAAAAAATTTGAAAAAAATACCTCTAAGCGCATCAATTCCCGTGATATTGCCGCTGTATATGCGAAGCGGCATATTCTGCATCGCCGCGAACGGCAATGCCTCAAGTACGGTTCGTATCGGCGGCGGTAAAAACGGAAACGGCACCACGGTTCCGGTAAAGAATGTCGTTGCTGCTATTACCATCACATATACGCCCCCGAATGAAATAGTGTAAAACATGGTAACATACATAATCATGGTAAACGATACGGTAACGCCTAACGCAAGTATTACCGACGGCAAGAACATCATCAGTTGAAAAATGTCCGGCGGAAGTGACATTCCATATGGCTCCGGCAGTAAAAACGCAATAATCAGCATAGGTAAACTAAATATAGTAAACGCAACGCGACTGGCACATGCGCGGGAAAACCATCGTCCGTATAAATCGGCGGGGCGTACAAGTTCATAAGTTATCGAACCGTTTTCGACCGACGATTCAACCTCGCTATCCGTAAATACTACTGAGAATAATATCAGTAAAACTTGCTGCATCCACATATAGGAAACGAGCTGTGACAATTCCATCGGGAAATTAGCGGGATTGGCACGGTAAAAAGCCAAATAAGCCAATACCATCATCAATCCCCATATAAAACCTGTGAATAACCGCGAGAATACTACTACGCGGTATTGAACGGCGTGTATGAAGCGTATGCGAAATATAGCCAAGTATTTTTTCATAGCCAATACTCCTGGTAAAGTGCGGCAACCATTTCCTCGGAGGTAATGCCTGAGACAGAAATATCAATCAATTCCGTCTGCACCGCAAGGTGGGCTATCGCCTCAGAAACAGATAGAGCCGATGGGTCGAGTATGATCACAAGTCATCCATCTTTTAGTTCGGAAAACATCATGTCCCCTGAGGGCGCGATTCCATTATATTCGATAACGAGCGTTTTGCGCTCCGATGAGTATTTTTTTAACTCCGCAAAACTTCCGTCAAGAAGTATTCTACCCCTCTATCCCTCCATGCCAATGAGTAGAATTCATTCTGTCAGTGCCTTAATATCCTGCATATCGTGGTCGTTAAAATGACAGTCGTACCACGATTTTAGGAACTGCGCCAAGCCTGATTATTGGCTCGATTTCACGGACATGAGCTACGTGCTCACGCCACAGTATTCGTCCGTTAATATCACACATGTTGCTGTTTGGAGTCAAAACGCGGCATAGAATTTTTATGGTGGTACTTTTTCCTGCGACGTTCGGGCTGATATACCCCACCATTTCACCATCACAGACTGTAAAACATACATCGTTCAGGGCGTAGATAAGCTCGTATCCCACAAAAAAATGCTTTAACGACACCGTCCAAACCTAGCCTGCCACTTTGCTATACGATAAGTTTTATCGATGTTTTGAAGCGTTATCATCAGCTTACCCTCTCAAACTCAATAATTATATCATATTCAAGACATGATAACAATAGAAAAAACACGTGAAACGGCAGATTTTATCCTGTACGACATTTCCTGCGCTGTTATGTTATTTGCCATTTCCGTCAACGAGTTATTCAGATTCGACAAATTTTAATCATCAGGTCAGGTTCTTGCGGTAAAACACTCGATTTTCGTCGTTTTATGCTAACCTGCTAATTTAATATTTGTGTGGATTTCTAAAACAGTTTTTGCGTTATTTGGATTAATTTCGAGTGGCGGGGGCGAAACAGGCTTCCCTTGATAAAAAAGCTATACTCGCCGGACTTATGGAGGCCGCAACCATAACGAACACACCAGCAAACAGATACATAAGCAGTAAGGACGCGGAGTAGCGTATTGCATAAACTAATCCCATTGATACCACAGCAGAATCATAGATAACCCTGTAAGCACTCCAATGATTCCACCGATCAGACCGCCAGTAAGGGATTCCAAAAAAACCATTTTGAGTATCTGATTCTTGCTCATGTCAACGGATTTCATCATTGCTATCCAGTGCGTCTTTCGATAAAATTGGTTATCAGGTGGTTTACGATATCGAATATTCCTATCCGCATGGATAGTATGGAAAAAGCGTTCAGCAGATAGAAAACCATACCCTTATTTTTTCTGTCGTTTTCAATAAGCTCCTCTATTGTATAGATATCCTTGAACCTGTCCGGAAACATTTGACATACATAAATGAGTAACTTTCCATCAGCATATCTTCTTTAAGATTTTCAGCGGCGGATACAATGGCATAGTTGCTCCCATAAATGGTCGAATCAAAGAATCCGATAATCGTATAATCCACATTCCCGGATTCCATATTAAGTGTTAATGTATCACCTTCCTGTAAGTCCCTCTTGTTCCTGATGACAGAGGATACAAGTATGTTTTTACCTTTCTCAAGTTTCTTCAATGTATTTTTGCCGTCGGCAAACTGAATGTTCATATGGTCTAAATACTTTTTAGAATTTATGCCCTCTATAGCCAATATCTCGTCATTTTTATCCACTACATATACATCGAGAGCCGTATAGAAGCTGTAGACGTCGGTAATCTGCGGGACTGAATACAAATCTTGCTTCAATGCGTCGTCCCCTTGGTTTGGAGATGTATAAACATCGAAAGCCGAAATCTCGGTAAAGACATCCACCATTCCGCTGAGTATGCTTGACGTGACTACATTTATCATCAAAAGCGAAGCAATGCCGATGACCAACAGAGTAACGCTGCCTTGCATACTTTTATTTTTTCGTAAATTGTTGACGCAAAAGCCGCTATTATATGCACGGGTGCAAACGCTACTAATGTCTCCATCCAAGGCGGCGACATCATTTTGGATAGGTAGTACAGGATTCCCATTTCGCCGAAGCACCCAAGAATCCCTCGGAATACAACGCATAAGACACTTTCCAGCAACACAATCCTATTTGTCATGCTTCTTATAGCGCATATACTTCTGAACTGCCCGTACATTGGAAGCCTCTCCAGAGCGATAACATTAAAAGAAGATAGTATGATAAACGCACTTAAAAGAAAGACAACCACAGCAATTATCATAAATGAACCCGACAGCGTTCTAACTCTTTGATTCAGTTCCCTCTGTGAAATAGGCTCCCTCTCACTGTTATTCGGATATAACTTTGACAGCTCGCTTATAGCGCTTTCCATTTCGTCTATGTTTTTCAGCTTCATACGGATGACCCGCACATCGGCATTTCTGGAATTTACGATTGAAGCATACGTACCTTTTGGCATAACTGCCTGCAATGTTTGGGTGTCGTTTGTAAACGGCCTCACAGGATGCGAAACAGCATATATTGTAAAGGCATATTGCTTATCCTCAATTGTAAATGTAATTACGTCTCCAAGATTCAGCCCATATTTTTCAAAAATAGGATTGCCAATAATTATCTTGTTTTCTCCGAAAGCTTCATCTTTGGGATCGACAGCATACCTTATGGGATTAAAAACCTGTAAACCGTCTAAATTGGTGCCATAAAGCTTTACAGTTTTGTCACCGTCGCTTTCTTTATAATAGCCGTGTCCTATAATACCGCCGGCGATATATTCCCTTTTATCTTTAAGCACCAGCGGAGGGGGCATGCTGAAATACTTATACTCGGCCCGTTCTCCCTCAACAATAACGATATCAGCCATTCCTACTTCTTTTTTGACCTGATCCGTGTATATTTTTACCAAAGTACCGCTTATTGTCATGGAACAGAACATGAGGGTAGTTGAAAGCAATATTGAAAATATAATAAGAAAAGTCCTTAATTTTTTTTCGAGAATATTTCTTGCCAAAAACCCAAAAACAACTTTTTCCAAGATAATAGCCTCGTGTTCAGTCGCGCTACCGCGCTTGTGCTAATAGCATACCGAACCGATGGAGGCTATTCAACCGACTAATCGTAGAGTTGCGTAATCTCAAAGTAGAGAACGGAGAATACATGCTGAAAAACATTTATTTCTCCGTATTTACCGTTGATAAAGTCTGCCCCACAGATAACATGAAAGCAATGGTAAAAACCCAAATATCCGGGCGCTCATAAGCCAAACCGTCAATAAGCCCTTGAGCGTTTGCCATATTACATCGCTATCTATATCTCCCGGATAAAGAAGTGAAACAACGGCAGTTAATACGATTATGGCAGACAATATAACCTGTATGAATAGTATCACTTTAACATGCTTCTTCTTAAAGAAACCGTTCATCCTTACATCGTTTGATATGCTTTTAATCTCTATAGATCTTTCTGGTTCAGGATCGATTTCAATACTAGAAGTATCCCATACCATTTGCGGTGCTTGGACGCCGGATAGAATTTCCTCTACTTGTAACTCCAAAGATATCCGCAAGCGACGGCAGTGTGGAGATATCAGGATAACCCAATCCTCTTTCTCATTTGGATACCGCTTTATCTGTAACACCTAATTTTTCAGCCAATTCATTTTGCGTCATGCCTTCGGATTTACGCAAATGAGCAATGAATCTCCCGACTTGTCGATTGTCTATTTAGAGGTTTCCTACTTTCCGAAAATATCAATTTCAAAATTCACACATCGCCATCATAAACAGCGCGGAAATGATTTTTACCCTGCTATTATATACGAAACGCAAGCTAGATTAAAGCCCTCATATGCAAATTCCTACCTAGGACAAGCCACTACTTGCAGGAGATAGACTGCCAGTAGCGATCACCTTAGATTACTGCGCCGTGTACAACCGCCACAATACCCACAAATCGGCGCGATTTTATCACGTTATCGCATAAGATGTGTTGCGCATTGATGCCGTTTGATTTATAACTTACTCATCATCTGAGGCCAGGTTATACCATCCGAAATAGCTTTTATACATACTACATTATGTGACAATCATTAGGTAGGTAGACAGAAATACCAGATATCAGTAAAAGAGCTAAAATAGAGTATTTCTGTCTGTTATTATTTCAACGAGGAACTGTGCTTTCCCTTTATTCACAAATAAATAATGGCGGCAGAAAAGCGACTCTCTACCGCAACCTATTGGCAAAAATACCTATGTCCTGGGTTTGTTCAGACCATGTATCGTCATTCCGGATTTTAGCTATAGCGAGGCATAGATAAGCAATATATCTCTGCATGAGCTAACGCATTTACGGAGATGGGACGTTGCGGTAAAGTGATCTTATTCTTTTGGATATTATGATTCTAGGCAAAGACGGATTTGAGCTTATAAAAGAAATAAGCCCGCTAGATATTCCGGTTATTTTTCTAACGGCAAAAGAAAGCTTAGACGAAAAAATCACTGGACTTAAGCTTGGTTCAGAGGACTATATTGTAAAACCTTTCGCCACCATAGAAGTGCTTACGCAAATTGATACTGTACTAAAACGGTGTAGCAAGAGCGGGAATATATTCAGACTTGATAATTTGGAAGTACGTCTTGAAGAGAATGACCATCTATTTAAACGAAGAGCCAGTAGAGCTGACCATAAAAGAATTTAACCTTTTAGAAGTGTTAATTCGGAACAAAAACATCGCGCTTTCCAGGAACAAGCTTTTAGAACTGGTCTGGGGGTTTGATTATATTGGCGAGACGCGGACCATTGATGTGCATATTCAAAAATTGCGAAGCAAGCTTGAGGATAAAATCAAAACAGTATACAAGGTCGGCTACCGTCTGGAGGTACGCCAATGAAATTTTGGCAAAAAGCGTTTATATGTGTAATCTTGTGCTTCTTAATTGGCTTTGATATTACATCCTACATGATTGTCTGTAAAAATTACGACATAAGCAAAGCAAATGAAATGGCCACAGCGGATAATGAACACTACACAATAAAAAAATCCTTAACGGAGCGAATACTATCTGTGTCACGGTATTATACAAGCCTCAATCCTGATAATGTTCCACAATATATCGTACCATATGTTCTGTATTATAAGACACAGAAAAAATATATAGCGTTATATAAAAATAATGTGCTGGTATATATGAGCTTTATTGGTGACTTGCCACAGCTATCTGATATACCTTTTGTACCTGGTGAGAAATATGTACAATTTCGCAACATGGATGGCAAACAGTATTTATTGATTGCAAGCTATATGGATATTCCCGAATCCGAATTTGTTTTCGCATATATCAAAGATGAGGGAGCTCTTGTTGAATATTGGCAAAATAGTACAAACTACGCGATAAAAAGCGGAAATGATTGTCGGCGACGCTGATTTGCTGGAATCGTTGTTCCAAAACCTTTTTGAAAACGCAATAAGGGTTATGGGTCAAAACGGAACAATCAAAGTATGCTCAGAATATTCTGGTAATCGTATCCACATGTCAATTGAGGATAATTGCTCTGGAATGCCGCAACCAGAGCTGCAAAAGGTATTTGAGCCCATTCTACCGGATTGACAAGGCACGAACACGGACACATGGCGGCGCCGGCCTAGGGTTTTCAATATGCAGACGGATTTGTGATATATACAATGCGAAACTCGTTATTACCTCAGAAACAAAAATCGGTACGCAAATTGAAATAAATTTTACAACCCCATAACAACTATATGATGACTGGGAAACAAGAAACAGGTTACTATAGTCTTGTTGCAACAACGATAAAATATAAACAAAACGAGGCTGGTCGCAAACGCAAAAAACGCGTTTGCTGTCCGTTCTGCCGTCGGCAGAACGCTTACGGCATGATTTTCCACTCAGATCGTGACAGCCAGTATACAAGTGGTGATTTTCGTGTTTCCCTTGCCAAACATGGTGTAATCCAGAGCATGTCCGGCACAGGCAGATGCTAAGATAATGCCAGAATGGAGAGTTTTTTCGCTACATTAAAGAAAGAGAAGCTGTACTGCATTAAAACTGAAAACGTACCAATGGAGACAGTTAAAAGAATTATTTGGAGATATATCGAAAGCTACTACAACTACTGGAGAATCTACACAACTAACAACGGTTACCCACCGCTTGTTTACAGAAATATGTATTACACCCGACAACAATCAGTAGCGTAAAATCAAGGGCTCTGCCCCTCTGGCGGCATAGCCGCCATTCACCCTGAGGTTTTTTCGCTTAGGCATTACCGGTTGATTTAAGCGGACGGCGCTTTATCGCCCACCTAACCGTATAAATGGCCGTACCTCTGCGTTGCCACATCTTATGCTGCAAGTTTATTATTAACGATTTTGTTGGAATTATTTCCTTGTGTTTATTTTGGTCAACTAATATTGACATCCACATTAAATATTTATTTTCTACAGAAAATTTAACATCGTTAATATGAAAATAAGGAAAGCAAATCATGCAGAGCTGTTTTCCTTATTTGACAATTCTTATTATCATATGACTAATTTTTACTTGACTTTCTTAAATTCGACATGAAAATGAATATATATGCTTGTGTCAAGCTAAACCAACTAACTTTTTTAATTAAATAAAAATGAGCTTAAGAATAACTCTCAAACTCATAGAGTATATATTATATACAATGTGTAATTACGTAGAAAATACTTATAATCAAGTTTTCAATATCTTTCTAGTCATAGGTTTACAAATGCTTAATTTGTACACATTTGAAGGAAAAGGCGCATTAATGAGTATGCTATTTACTGCATTTTTAGAAGCAGACCATTTAATTCCTCAGCTTCTTCCGATAATTTCGCCGCGATTGCGGCAACCTCTTGGGATGAAGCTGAACTGTTGAATACAGCGTTATGTAAAGATTTTATCCCGTTCGCTATATCATCAATATTAAATTTTTGTTCTTCTGATGATTTTGCAATCTCATCAATATATCTATAAACACTCTCAACGTTGTTCACAATTTTATTAAGTTCTCCATCTGTTTCCATAGCCATACGTACGCCTTCTTTTATCTTAGCAATAGACGCATGAATCAAATCTGATGAATCTTTTGCAGAATTTTTACTCTCTCGTAGCAAGATTTCTAACTTCTTCCGCAACTACTGCGAAACCTTTGCCATGAGTTCCGGCTCTTGCTGCTTCAACAGAAGCGTTTAAGGCCAATAAATTTGTCTGAAAAGCGATACCTTCAATTACAGAAATAACTTTTAAAATGTTAAGAGATGATTCGTTGATATCGTCCATAGTATCTAAAAGAATTTGCATCTGACTCTTGCCTTCATTAGCGCCTCTTTTTGATTGCAGTGCTAATTCGTTGGCTAATGCCGTGTTTTGAGTCATTTCACCAATTTGTTCGCTAATGGATTCGATTTTCGCTTTTAGTATTTCAATTGTTTCAGACTGACTGGATGAATTATCCGCTAAATTGGAACCAGAAACGGCCAAGTTGGCTGAATCCGTCATAATACCCTGAGAGGTCTCTTTCAAATTTTTGCCAAGTGTTTCAAACACTATGCCTAAATGCTCAATTATGCGATTCACGGATATTTTAATATTTCCAAAATGCCCAACGAAATCGCTATGAATGCTTGCGCTAAAATCATTGTGGGCGGCTTTATCAAGAGATATTTCAATTTCGGATATATAATGCGAAATGTTGCTTGACATTTTATTAAGGGATAACTTTATTTTTCCAAAATCGCCTTCATAATCTCCAGTCATCTGAACGTTCAAATCTCCTTCGCTCATTTTCTCCAGAACAAGAGATGCTTCTTCTATAGGCTTTGCGACCGCGATTAAAAGACTATTTAAAGAAAGTGCCAGCCGTTTCCAATCGCCATCAAATTTACTGGAATCTATTTGTACTGATAAGTTACCGCTTTCAGCATGGCGCACAAGAGAGAGAACCTCAGCATTTACGCTCTCCAAATTTTTTCTAAGTCCTTCAACTGCATCATTTATTGTTCTCTTTTCTCCCGGCATATCTTCCAGCGAAGCATTAAAATTGCCCATTCCAAAAGCTCGTATTACCGTTAGCATAGAGGTTATATCTTTAACGTACTGGCTCGCCATATTGTTGATACCTTCCACTACCTGACGATATGCGCCGGAAAAGCCATCCGGATTGATAAGCGTATGTATATTTCCCGTATTATGGGCTTGGGTCGTTTCATTAATATGGTCGGTTAGTATGTTAAGATTTTCGGCTAATTTTATTAGGTCGTTAGAAAGCTGGCCTATTTCATCTCTTGAGTAAATGCCAAAGTTGACTGATATTTCTCCATTCGCAATTTTTCTGGATGCCTGAGACAATCTTTTTAATGGACGCGTAATTACCATGTTCATAAATATAATTCCGGCTGTGATAAAAATAACGCAAAAAACAAGAACAAATATCGCAATATCCCATAAAAACGCCCGTGAAGCGGCAAAAGCCTCATCAACACTTATATCTACTCCAACCACGCCCACCACACTACCTCTACTGTTTAAAACTGCTGCATACCCGGATATCATAGAACCGTATATACCGCCATCATAAACATCGCTTGTGAGGGATTGTCCTGTCTTTAATGTTTCAAACATTTCTACTCCATATAAGTCCAAAGTATCATTCTCCAAGAAATCCCTTGTTATCTCATCTCCGGGCTTAAATCCAGTCACAAAATATCTGACCTCATCTTGTGTATAATTTGCATCTACAACGTACAAATACATCATATCAGTTTCAGTTTTGACTTTATCAGCCATTATTTTTACCTGATTCCAGTATTCGTTTTTTTCTTGGCTTGTCATGATTTCTTCGTATAAATCCCCATCAATTGAAGACGCAAACGATTGCGCTAAGAGCCGTGACGTTTCTTTTTTATCTTCTATGGAACTGTTATGAAATTCTAAATAACTAAAAATGCCAATCCCAACAGAACAAATTAGTATAATAAATAATACAAATACCGATAGCTTAATTCCAATTGATACTCCTTTTTTGCCCATGTCACACTCATCCTTTCGATTTTACAAATAATAACGCAATAATTATTGTGTATTTCAATAAAGCTTCTCCTATGTTTTGGAAATATTTTGCATACGGCTGCGAAAATAATGTAAACCCTTATTTTTCCATAAAAATCTTATATTTAATGTTTATATGTAAGACTCATTCACCATATCGCACAAAATGCGAGCAAAACATAATTTACCACATTATTTTAATATTTCTATTTTAACATATTAAATATTTATTTTCTACAGAAAAACCAACATAGCCAATATGAAAATAAGGAAAGCGAATCATACAGCGTCACTTTCCTTATTCGACAATTTTTATTATTAAATAACTAATTTTTACTTGTTTTTCTAAATTTCGGCATGACAATGAATATATACGCTTGTGTTAAGCTAAACCAACTAATTTTTTAAAATTAAAAATGAGCTTAAGAATAGTTCTTAAACTCATAAGATTATTATATATATGATGTGCAATTACGTAGAAAAGACCTATAATCAAGTTGTCAGCATCTTTCTAGTCATAATAGGTTTACAAATGCTTATTTAGTAGGTTAGGTGTTACGGTTTTTTGATAATAGGCATCCACAATTCATAACAGATTTTCGGAGGAGTACCGCAGTACACTTCAAACTCTGGACTGTTTGCCTTTTCATATTCGGAAGAAGGAAGCCATTCGCCGTAGAAACGCTTGTATAATTCTGACCATATTGACCCCACATCCCTATCGTCATTTGGGTCAGACGGAAATACAGCCCAAGTTGAAGCGGGAATGTCAATGATTTGATAACCGTCTGTTTTGCTTTCGGGGGTTACGAAACTCCACAGCATATATCCATAAGTAGTTGCATCAATTTGCTTATAATTTAGTAATCCGTTTATTCGGCAAATATCATTCCGTGTAAACATGATTTCAAAAAATGACGGTCTGACTTCACCTGCATCTGAAAAAAGTCGGTCGTACTTAGAGTCTGCCTGCCCGTTGTTAAATTCGTTCCAAATCGCTCCTACGTGAGGAAAATACTTTTCATCTTGAATAGTAGAAACTACACCCTCCAATCCAAATACTTGAAAGGGCGGAGTCTTAACAATGCGATAATTCATTTCGCTAACTCCTTTTATGATTATTTGAAAGGTCATACGGGGAAACGCTTTTAACGTAGTATTGGATTTTCTCGCTTCGCTTGGCGTAATTCCATGAATCGCCTGAAACGCGCGCGCAAACGATATGGGCGATTCATAGCCATATTTTAATGCTAAGTCGATAATCTTAATATCACTCTGCTGTAATTCGAGTGCCGCCAACGTCAAACGCCTGCGTCTGATATATTCCACTATCGAAATGTCTGTAACGAATGTAAACATACGTTGGAAATTATATGTCGAGCAACAAGCAAGATTAGCAAGATAATTTAAGTCCAGTTCTTCGTTTAAGTGACATTCAACATAATTAATTACAGCGTTGAGTCTATCCAAAATATTCATAGCATTTCCCTCCCTTCATCATAATCATACCAAATAGAGTAATTTAAGTCGCAACTTTTTTTGCACACTTTGGTTAGTTAGAAAATATAAATACACGGTTATACTTAACTGGCGCGTCCCTCCTGTGTTTAACGAAAATACCCCGATATTGCGAGTTAGATAATCCCAATACTTACGATGCGGGGCTGTTTTGTGTCGTGAGGTTACAAGTGCTTATTTGGTGGGATTGTTTACTTTATACATGAACAGCACATGCTCACCGTCAGCAAAACCATTTTTCCTGTAGAAATCAGGTGTAAATGAAAATCGATTTGTTGAGAGAGTAATACCAGCCAGTTGCTTTTCATGCACATATTTTTCAACAGTTCTTAAAAGTTGATATCCGTATCCTCGCCTTTTGAAATTGTGGTAAAACAAACATTTCCACTACATACAATTCGCTATTGTTCCACCAAACTTTTTCACGGCATAAAATTGAACCTATCACTTCATCATCTACAACCAGAGTAAATCCTACAAATTTTTTATGCTCTGCAAAGTCGTAAAGATAAGCACAGGCAGTACCATCGTTTCAATAACATTGCCACATTTCATTGTTATAAACAGACTGCATAATTTTGGCACATTTTGGGATGTCCGTAATCTCAAATTTTCTAATCATTTCTACCTCCATTTTGTAGGAGGGCTACAGTATAGTCGTCCTCCTTGCTTTTTTCCGCTTAACCAGTACTGTATTTTTCATATGAAACCACTCTTTCAATTAGTTTTATATCATAACGCATAAACGGTATAACTAAAGATTATATAAATTTACATTATTTCAATATTTCTATTTTAACACATTAAATATTTATTTTATACAGAAAATTCAACATCGTTAATATGAAAATAAGGAAAGCAAATCATACAGCGTCGCTTTCCTTATTTTACAATTCTCATTATCATATAACTCATTTTTACTTGATTTTCTAAAATTCGACATGGCAATGAACATTTACACTTGTGTCAAGCTAAACCAACTAATTTATTAAAATTAAAAATGGGCTTAAGAATTGTTCTTATACCCATAAGACAGATATATTGCTTAAAAATGTAATATGTAGAAAATATATATAATCATGGTTTCAAGTTTTTGTAGTCATAGGTTTATAAATATAAATTTTATTCGTTACATCTACAATAACTAAAATACTGTGAACATTTATTAGCTACAAAAAATTAACTTTGCCTAATAGAAGTAATATTTATTTGTTTAGTATATCGGTTTTAAACTATGAAAACAAGGAAAGCAAATTAACAACAGTGTCTTCCTTGTTCGACACCGTTTTAAGAATAGTTCTTAAACTTATAAGATTATTATACAGATGATGTGCAATTACGTAGAAAATACCAATAATCAAGTTCTCAAGATTTTTCTAATCATAAGTTTACAAATGCTTAATTTCTGTGTCTATGGAAGGTATCAAGAGTATTCTCATCATCTTAAATTTTAATGTAATAGAATGTAAGGATTAAATAAACTCCGTGACAAGAAATTGTCCTGTCACGGAGCTATATAAACATCAACTGTTTTAACGTGGTTGAATAATTGGCTCTTTATCAGGATCGGGTGGAGTTATTGACCTACTACGATTTTTGGGCATATGCTGGTTTAGATTCATCGGATATTCTCTTCTTTCGATGACATCAAACATTTTTGCCAAATCAGATACTGTTACCGTACTTTCAGGCTTAAAGAAATTTTTGTTTTGACCTAACATAATATCAAAATAGTACAGCTTTGAGATGGCATTATATGCGTAATCTGTTAGTGATACATCTTTAAATGATATTGTGTGGAAATCAATCGTATCAGGCAATACTAAAACACGTTCCAAAATTACTGCTAAATCATCTTTTCTGATATTGCTGTTAGGATAAAACATGTTATTAGCTTCACGTAGTATGCCACGTCGTTTTAGAGCGTTAATTTGTCCTTTACCCCAATAGTTTGCTGTATCGGCAAAAGTATCACTATCCGGTTCCGGCTTCAAATAAGTTAATTCCGACAATACAACGGCAACTTCGCCGCGCGTTAGTGTACTTGATGCTGTAACAGTTCTGTTATTACCATTCTCATTAAGCGTATAGAGAATTCTTTCCAGATTTGTTTTTGGTATAGGTGTAGGCGTGGGTGTAGGTATTGGTGTAGGCATAGGTGTAGGTTCCGGTTCTGGAAGATTACCATTTAATGCGTCGACATAAAACCTCCATGTTTCTGTATTTTCTTGGCCTAATGCCCAACTTCCAGCACCTTGAATATCATATTTGTTAATTTGACCAAGTTTATATTTTACAGCTCTTAAATCGTCATACCAAATGTTATACGTGCCCTCTGTTAAAACTTGTCCGCCCCATATTTTAGGCTCCGGATCGCCTTTCTTTATTGTTACGATAACATTAGCGGAATGAGTAGCATCATCATAGAACTTTTCTGATTGATAATTCGTAATCAGAAATTCTATGTCACCCGCAGTTATACCGCTTCCTCCTACAGCTTGACCTTCTTTCCAGTACCTTCCGAAGAATGGTATGCCGGTAACGATTCTGTCTTTTGGTACGCCTTGCTTTAATGCGTATTCAATTGAGCCATTAAAGAAAGAACTACTTGAAATTGGACCAGCCGAACCGCCGTAATACGATTCATCATAAGCCATAATCATAAGATAATCGGAATAATCAGACAAAGCCTTGTAGTCATAAGAACCATGCCAGCCAGTATTCCAACCTTTTGGATTTGCCGCTACCGCTACCGTAACAAGCTTGTCTTTAGGCAATTTTTCACGAATCAAACGTGTAAACTCAGAATATTTATGCCTATACTTTTCGTTTACATTTTCAATATCAATATTAATACCGTCAAGATTATATTTATTAATTGCTTCTGCAACTTGAGTAGAAAGTGCCTCGGCATTATCAAGAGCGGCGTTTCCCTTATCTCTATCCCAATGATTACTAATAAAAGGCGTTACTTTTATTCCTCTGCCATGTATATCATTAATAAAACCGATATCAATTTTATTTGATGGCGTAATCCATAGGTTACCATTTGTGTCAATATCAAAATAATCAGGACAGATTGTTTTAAGCGATTGATTGGTTGTATCGATAATTTTCATATACGAAACAGGTGTTCCCGCGTAAAGGTACGTTAAACTTTCACGTTCAGTTTTTGGTACACCGGGGGATGGAGTTCCAATCCCAGTATCCGGCAGATTAATCACAAGACCTTCCCATATAATATTAGGGTCAGGTATTTGGGGATTCGCAAGTATTAATTCTTCAACCGTTATCTTATGTTTTTGTGCGATAAGCCAAAAGGTATCACCGGGTTGCACTGTATATTGAGCCGCAAATACATTAATACTTGTTATAAATATACAGAAAATACTAATAAAAAATATACTTATTTTCTTCAATTATTTTTCACATCCTTAAATTTTTAGTATTACTTCAATAATATTCTTTATTAATGCTACAAAAATATTAAGTGTAAATTTTTGAAATTAAAAAATAATATAAGTTCCATTGGAATTAAGCGGAATTAAATGTAGGTACATCCGTCTACCCACTCGATATACAAGATGCCGCTTACGTCTATTGGATACTTTATACTATCAATTTCCCCCAAGAGTATTTAATTGCTCTGATAGCAGATTTCAATTATCTGGTTAATTGGGGCAGTTAATTCTCGATATTGAATATCCACGTAGTCCTCCTCCAAAGACGGCTCTTTGTTTATTATCAATCTCATAACGTCACCAACCTCAAAATCTGTGCAGTACGGTTTTCAATGATTTTAGACTAAGATGCAGTTTTAGCGGCATAAAATGCAAAATTTCACCAAGCGGAGATTTACTTGGTGAGTTTCATGCAAGGAGGGGGCATCCACGTAAGAGATAGCATATATTTTGCATAGTAGGTTATAAAAATATGCCGCTGCAGCTAACAATTTTACTGTAGCCATTTCGTCATATCACTTTATTACATATCCGGTTGCTTTATAGTATCAGCTTTTATTTAGGTAAACAACAAAGATTCATTAATCGAATTACGTTATTGTTTCGACAAATTATTGTGTATAAAACTAATTTTTAAAGTTTTTTCGCTTATTTTCGACAATAACTGACATATACGCTTGTGTCAAGCTAAACCAACTAATTTTATTAAATTATTTTTTATCAAGCTGTACTATTTCTATTTTTTCTAAATCATGTACAATGATTTTATCAATAAACTGGTCGATAATTGCCCGTGAAAGGGTATCAATACGGCTAATCTGATTGATTAATTCTAAGCTTTGTATAGCCGTGTTTTTTTCTTTTGCTAAATTATTAATATATTCTTGACAGTGCTGTATTTCAATCTTCTTTTGCTGTATCAGATTATTCAAACGCTTCTTTTCTTCCGAAAAATCCTCTTTCGTCATTTCACTGGATAGATATTTCGTATAAAACTCCGTAATCTTTTCTTCAAAGAAGATAATTGATTTTTCATTTTTTGCTATGGTTGTCTTTTTGTTATTTACTTCATTCTTTTTAGTCTTTAGAATCTCTAATGCTAACAGTTCCTTATCAATAACCGTATTAGCCATTGTTTTAAGCATTTCAAGCACAATTTCCGCTATGTTTAATTCATAAATTTTATCTTTTTTACAGTTAAATTTATCCGTTTTATCATAAAAAATACGCTGTAGCGGTTTACCTGTTTTTTCTTTTAGCTTGTGCTGTACCTTTGCATAAACTTCATGTGATATAATGGCTTCATGGGCGTTATCCACAACAATCCACTGTTCTTTAGGAAGTTTTCTCATGCGTTTACTTCCGCTTTCTTCGGTCATTGTGTAGGATATTTGTTTGCCTGTATACTGTTCTTCCGTTAATATTCTTACAACTAAATTGCTATTCCAAAAATGGTTATCATTCTTTGTATTACGGTATCTTTCAATACCCTGTTGTCGTTTATACATACTGGCTGTGGGGATTTGTCTAGCGTTTAAAACTCTTGCAATTTCCGTTGTGGAATGTCCGTCAACTGCCAATTGGAAAATATACTTTATGTATTCGCTTGCTACTTTATCAACAATCAGCTTGTTTTTTTCTTCTGATGATTTTTCATACCCGTAAATCGAGTAACAGCTTAAATATTCGCCCTCTTTCATTTTACTGATTCGGCTTGTTAGTGATTTTCTGGCTAAATCTTTTATATAGAGTTGGTTCATCAGATTAATTAATGCTAATTCCAAAACAGAAACATCATTATTTTCACTGTCATAATGATTGTTAATAGCGATAAACCGAACATTGTAAGACGGTAAAATCCTTAACAATAATTCGCTTACGTCAAATCCCTCCCAATTCGGGAAAGGTCTTTTACAACAATACATTGAATTTTTCCTGTCCGAACATCTTTTATTAAGCTTTGGTAAGATGGTCTGTTTGTGTTAGAACCTGACAAGCCATCATCTACATATTCCACAACATCATAATTTGAAAGTAAATCGTGTTTTACAATATAGTTCTCTATCATATCTCGTTGATTGGATATGCTGTAGCTTTCCGCAAGTCCTTTATCGTCTTGAGAAATATGTAAATATTCAGCTAACTTTTTAATGATACTCGCCTACTTTCTCTAAACAAGAAAGCAATGTCTTGTATTCATCATTATACTTTACATAGATATGTAAAGTATTGGTATCAGGTTCAACTTCTATCTTATCAATAAAAGTATCAATTGTGTTTTTGTCAAGCGTCCTAAACGCTTCATCATTACCATAATTCTCAATCCATTTGTTTTGCCTCATGTTTTTATAGTCAAATTAATTTAAGTCTTTTTTAAGACTTCTATTTTACATTCAAGCCCTTGTATATCCTGTTTAAATTTTTGTATCGCAAAATTATATTCATTTTCGCTTAGTAGGCTGTCGGCTAAATCTTGATATGCTTTTGCTATAAAATTCTCTTTACTTCTTGTTTGAGCTTCCAGCTTCTTAATCTCGGACTTTAACTGGACTGTCTTTGTTTGCATCACACTTGAAGCAAGAGTTTCTTTTAAATGTTTCTTAAAATCCAAACACTTAATTCTTTCAGCGTTTAACAAAGTAATAACAGCTTCTTCCAGTTCGTAAAGTCTTAATGTCGGCATAGTAACGTTATTCTTTGCTAACTCCCGTCTGCAATGTGGGCATACAAAATAATATAACACTCCATCTTTCCGAATATCGCTATTTCTTTTCATTGCCTTACCGCATTTTTTACAATATATCTTACTTACAAAAATGTTTCCGATGTATTCATTTTCACCAGTATGGGCATATTTCTTACGGTCTGCTATTAAGATTTTTTGAACCGTATCAAAATCGGTTTTATCAATAATAGGTTCGTGATTATTATGATGTATTATCTGTTGGTCAGATAATAATTTTGTTACTTTATTATTTTTCGTTTCATATTTCCTCTGTACTAAATCGCCTATATATACGGAATTACTTAATATTTCGCCAATCCTGCCATTATCCCATAATGTTTTTTTACTATATTTCTCATGTTTAACAATACCCAATTTATAATAATGATTGAATGGAGCTGAATAATCATTATCATTTAAGTAATTGGCTATTTTGTTATTAGATAAACCTTTCAAACGTAATTGAAAAATAAGGCTAACCACTTCGCAAGCTTCATTGTCTATTACAAGCTCTTTACTTTTTCCACTCTCTTTTTTTTCCGAAAACCGATACCCATATGGAGGTACTGCGCCTAATAGTTCGCCTTTACGCATTTTCGCTTCATGTGCTGATTTTATCTTTTTTCCTAAATCCTCAGAATACCATTGATTCATTAGGTTTTTAAACAATAACGTTAGTTTTTTCATTCCTGCCGTATCTTCGTTGCTGTCGTAGTGGTCGTTTATGGAAATAAACCGCACATTTTTCAGTTTGAAAAACCTAAAAATTAATTCGCCCACTTCCAAATAATTTCTTCCCAACCTCGATAAATCTTTAACGACAACACAATCAATTTTTTTGATTGAATATCCTCTAACATTTTTATTAGTTGGGGGCGGTTTTGGTTTCGCCCTGTAAATCCTACATCTTGATATATTTCCGTTATTTCAAAAGCATTGTTATCCTGCAAATAATTCTGCATAATTCTGATTTGAGTTTCAATAGAATCCTCGCTACGTTCGCCCTCAATGGATAAACGGCTATATAAGCCTGTTTTGTGTTTTATGACGATAAAATCAGTTTTTTCTTCCTGCCGATTATTTTCTTTCTGCTTACTCTAGCCATTTATATCACCGCCTTGTCTGCCGTTTTCACAAAGGCGGTTTCACATAAAAAATCAAATTCATCTTTATACTTATAAACTATTTCAATCATGTTATTACCGTAAACAATAATTTTATCTATAAAATACACTATCACGGCTCTGTCAAGCTCGGTAATGGTTTTGATTTTTAAGGCTGTTAAAAACAAAATCATAAACAATATCGTTGTTGATACACTTATATATACAGGATTTATAATTTTTATGACTGCTGCATATATAGTAGATATACTCCTTATTCTCTTTTTTAACAGGTTTGATAAGCATTTGTTCATTGCAATGCCCACAATATAAATATCCTGAAAAAGGTGCAGTTTTTCTCTTTTGTTGGAAGTTCTCGTATCTTTATTCATCAGTTTTTGAACATTAAAAAAGTCCATTTCACTTATAATCGGCTCATGGTTATTTTCTGCTATATCCCATTCGCTCTCAGGTACGTTGACAACACAAACCGCTTTGTAATCCGCTGATTTGCGTTTTCCCTGTTCTAAATGACCTAGATATATTTTGTTGGTTAATATTCTATTAACTGCTTTTGCAGACCATAACGATTTATCGCTACTTTTGAAAGTGGTTGTGTAATTCAATCCGATAGACTTCTTATATTCAAGTGGAGATAATACTCCATCTGCGTTTAATCTATCAGAAATTGCCTTCTCATTGTAACCGTCTATTTTCTCGGTAAAAATTCTTTTTACAACCGCACTGGCATATTCGTCTGCTACCAGTTTTTTGTCTTGCGTTTTTATATAGCCGTAAGGGGCAAACGCACCTAAATAAACGCCTTTTTTGCGTTTGGACTTTAAAGCGGATTTTGTTTTATTTGAAATATCCGCTAAATAAGCGTCATTCAGAATATTTCTAAATGAAAACATCAATTTTTCGCTATCGTTTGTATTGAATGTATCGTAGTTTTCTGTTATTGAAATAAATCTAACATTTTTTAGAAACAAAATATTTTTCTATAAACTTTCCCGAATCAATAAAATCTCTGCCAAAACGCAAGGAATCCTTAACAATGACACAATTAATAACGCCCTTTTCAATATCCGCTAACAGTTCTTGAAAAGCAGGGCGTTCTGTATTGCCGCCACGAAAACCATTGTTAACCTTAATGTCAACTAATTTTATATCGTCACGGTCAGTCATGAAGTTTTCAATCAAACTCTTTTGATTGGACATACTGTTACTTTCAAGATTTTCTTTATCGTCCTTTGAAATACGGGCATATCCGTAAACATACCATTCTATTGCGTTTATCATACAAAACACTCCTTAAATTCTACTCACTAATAAACTTGCAGAATTTAAAGGTTTGTCTTGTTAGTCCTTTTTTCATCGTAACACACACATTAAATTCTTTCAAGTAAAATTTTTCACGCTTTTATAAGTGATAAAAAATAAGCTTTGAGCCTATCCTCAAAACTTTCAGTAGCCTCAGAATGGCTTATTTTTACAATAACATTACCGCAATGGTAACAATATGGATTTTTTATTTGCTTTATGTACAATTTAATTCTTTCCTCTTTTGGTAGTCTGTTATCAATTTCAACGTTCCTTATATCTTTGAGCGTGTTAATGTCAATATCATTAATATCAACTTCTTTGTTAAGTTCAATACCGTCCATCATTACAAACTCCTTTCTGTATTTTATTTTTTTCCTATGAATGATTTTTTATCATTACATTTCTATCCGCATGAAAAAACAAGCTCCATGCGGATAGTATCTAACGATAAACTACCGTTAAATATCCATGAAATTCCAACTACCTCCCAAACAATCAGTCCTAGCCCGACCCCCGAAAGCGTTTTAACCCGTATTCTCAACCAATAACAATTATCGGTTTCAGGGTAATACTGTGTATTAATTAAATGAATGGTAGTTTGCTATCGTTAAACCCTGTATTATTGGGTGATACTATGTATCAATTAATTTAACGGTAACTGGCTATCATTAATCCCTGTATTTGTTTGGTGTAGGTTATTCAGTTGTCAAAGAACAGTAAAATCTATGTTAATAGGGAGAATATTTATCATGCGTCCTTATAAATATCTAGTCTAAAAAGTTCCCCCTACTATATAGGTAAAGTTAGAGGGTAAATTATACTCCTAAATTGAAAAACAGCATAATGTATAAAATATCAATAAAAATAGACTTATATTTTATCAAATATCACTATATCATTTTTGTAAAAAGACAACAAAAAAACAGTATCTCTCAAATTACGAAGATACTGCTTTTAGTCTTGTTCGTCCCTAAAATCAAAAAACCTTTTCGTTGGTATTTCCAATGCTACAGCTAAT
Organism: Holotrichia oblita; assembly: GCA_023690525.1. Taxonomy (NCBI): domain Eukaryota; kingdom Metazoa; phylum Arthropoda; class Insecta; order Coleoptera; family Scarabaeidae; genus Holotrichia; species Holotrichia oblita. The sequence continues at coordinate 22,063 of JALQSN010000427.1, read as the reverse complement.
CTAAAAATTGTGTTTAAAGTCATTCCATAATATTTATCTGCCGATTCAATACACGCAATCGTGGATCTATTAATGTCTGCTTTTTCTGCCAACTCTAACTGTGTTAAACCTTTTAATTTCCTGTAATACGCTACATTTAAACCTAGTTTTAGAAGCATAGTGTTATATTCGTTACTTGGCTTATGTTTCGGAATAATATTCTCCCCCTTTCCTTTGTAATAATAAAGTATTAATTTTCATATATAACCTTGTACAGTCATATATTAGATGGAAATATCCGTGTATAATTATTGATTTTTAAGTAAGAATATATTTATAATTGACATAACAAAGCTTATATTTAGAAACAGAAAATAAAATTACATTTGATGGCTTAAAAAAATACAAAAAAACAGTATCAATCAAAATATAAATTTTGTTGATACTGTTTTTTATACATCTTCTTTAAACTCAAATAATTTTTCAGGACTTATTTGTAAAGCATCTGCAATTCTTAAAAGAGTTGCGGTTTTGGGATTAGCAAAAATATTCGACGCTTCAATTCTGCCAATAACTGCCTCACTAACATTTGCTTTCTCTGATAATTCGTTCTGCGTTAAATTTCTTAATTTTCTGTAATATTGAACATTAAGACCTAATTTTATTAATTGCTTTCCAGTTTTCAAATCAATATCTATAACTATCACCTCTTAATAAAAGTATACATGTATTACAGCATAGGATTAATAGCATAAAATATACTATGGTATCGTTTAAGAATGTTTTTCTATTGACTTTTAAATCTGATGGTTATATACTTATTTATGCAGGTAAATATTTAGCATATATGTATTGTAATCTCTGAAAATGCTGTAAACAAAAAAAGTGGCATTTACCACTCAAAATAATGTAACTGAAAGGAGATTTTAAAATGAATGGGATAAGGGTTTCTTTAAATGGGAACGGCGAATTATATTTAAACGAGAAAACTAGAGAAATTGCAAACTGGAATATTGGTGACAAAATCAGTGTTTATTACAATGAACAATTAGACTTATTGGAACTGAGAAATATTACAAATGTTTTTGTTATTGAAGAAAACGGTATATTACCGCTTTCTATCGCGTTAATTGAAGAAGCTGACTTGAGTATGGATAACGATTTTAAATCAATCTATGACCAAAAAACCGATTTGCTCACACTACAACCCATTCATAAATTTTGCATTGTTTGTGAATCAGAACAAGGCACAATTTATGTCGCTATAGATAAATACATTTGCGAAAAATGCCACTCTAAATTACTGTCAATGCAAAAAGTATTATGATGGATATAGTTATTTTTGAAGATGATATTAATTTTTCAAAATACATAAAAGATGTGATTGCCAAAAGCTTAATAGATTATCATATAGCTCTGATAACAAGTGACTTTAATGCTCTATGCCGATATATTGAGCTTTTGGAAAAGTTGACAATTTTTATTCTTGATATTATGTTTGGTGAACAAAGTCTAGGTTTTAAAATGGCTGACGTAATAAGCAAAAGTCAACTAAACGCAATTAATGTGTTTATCACAGATTATCCCGAAAAAATACTTATCAATTCACATTACAAAATCAAAGCGTTTAATCTTATTTTAAAATCCAACAATAAATTTGAGTATGAGTTAGTTTTTACTTTAAAAGAAGCTGTAAATTATATCTCGGATAATAATATTCTGATTTACAGCGATAAATTTACTACTATTTCAATTAAAATTGAAGGTATTTACTACATTGAAACAATTAAGAACAAAAATAAAGTATGTATTCATCATCATAACGGCGTTTATGAAATAAGAACAAGTTTGCGTAGTTTCTTGAAGCAGTTGCCCGATTATTTTATACGCTGCCATAATTCTTATATAGTCAATTTTAAAAAAATAATTATGATAAATTACTCTACATGTTCAATTACAATGATAACAGTCGATAATTGCTATTATTCGCCTGTAAATAAAATCAAGTTGATTAATGCCTTTATCTCTGGGAAGGTTAAGAAATGAACCTTTTAAATTGTGTTTCGGTCAGTTTTACTTATAGCTTGATACTTTTAAGTTTATCGGAAAAAACAATCGAATAAAGGCTTGTTTAAGGGTATTTCTTGTATGCGTCATTATTTATTTGTGCTTTGTTTGGCTGAATATTGAAGCATTTACTATTTTTCCTTTAACGCTTGCTTCCGCTTTTGTCAATAAGGACGGAAGGGCAAGGGCAAAATACCTGTTTTCATTCTTTAAATCATTATCGGCTATGATGGTTTATACGCTTTATGTTTTGATAATAGGTAATTCGTTTTTTATCTTTTTGCCTGATTTAATGCAGATGTGGTTTTACGATATTTTTATGTCCCTTATATCTGTTTTGTTTTCCGCTTTGGTTTATCTGGTGGTTAGTAAATACGATATACTCAAATATTTTTATGACAACAATAAAGCCGTTATTACTTGCGTTATCATTGAAACAACAATAATTATTTTTATCTCTTTTGTTTTGCCGTTGGCTTTGGCTTCGGAAAACAACAATCATATTTATTTCTCTTATTATTTTCTATTTGCGGTTGCGATTATATTTGTTTTCTATTTGGCTTATTACCTGACTATAGCGGAAACTAAAATAAAATCCATTGAAAAATATCAGAAATATGATAAAATAAAGAATAAAATCATTGAGAAAAAATATAACGATATAATCAGGTTAAAGCATTATTATAGCAAGCTTTATCAAACAACAAGCAGTTTTATCATAAATGAGGATTTGCAGGGGTTAAAGAGTTATTTCGATAAGCATATTACACCTCTGCATAAAAATCATATTGACAGAGGTTTGAATACTCCTCAATTAGCTCTAATCAATATACCCTTAATCAAAAATTTACTTTTTGATGCTGTGATTAAGGCTGAACATATTTATAACGTTAAAATTTATATTGATATTACGGATATAACCGAAAATGTTTATATTTCTGAAATGGACTTATTTATTATTCTGAATGAATGGATAGCCAATGCCTTTCAAGCGGTAGAAAACAGGCAAAGCTTTATTTACATCTTATTATCACACAACAATGACACTGTCATGATAAAGGTGATTAATCCCATATATGAAGAAATCAACATAGGAGCTGTAAACAATCATGGCTACACCACAAAGTAGGGGCATCGCGGCGTCGGTCTTGATGTTACAAAAAAATCATATCGTCCTATGAAAACACTGAACATATGACATATCTCGAATTGGACAAGTTCGTGCAATGTCTGATTATCTTCATTAGAAAACAGTGAATAGCATTCATCAGATGTGACACAGCCCAATCTGCTTTTTACATTATTTTCAAATGTCCAATTTAGCAGCCCCCCTCCTGCCGTAGGGAAATCACCTGAAAAGGGATCGGTAACAACAAGTCGCGCAAAATTTCCCCCGGGAAACTCTTTTATCTCAACGTCAGCGCCTCCTTCAACGGGGTAAGGGATAGTGTAGTACACCCGATAGATTCTACAACCCTCTGGAATATCTCGTTCCTTATGGCAATCAAAGCCAAAACCCTGTACTCCCTTGCTTTCATAAGCTACTAACTCTTTGTTTAGCAACCACTTCTCGATAAATTTAATGGCTGTCTGTTCCGGTTCGCCGCTGATAACTTCATATGACGCTACCAGTGTTTTAGGTAATGATACAAGCTCTACTTTTCCAAATTCTATTTCCTTTAACCTCCAAAAATATAAATACTCAGTTACAATAAACCGGCTTAACTCTGCTATGCTTAACAAACATACCCATATATTGAACTGTCGATAATTCCAATAATCCAAGTCGCAGAGCCGTTCTTAGCCGCGCACTGCATTGTTCTGCTCTGCTTATTAGGTATGTATTACATATCTTCCATCCATATCCATGCTTTTGCATCAGGTTGAGCTACAAAACCAAGTTTTTGTGAAATATATTGTGATTCAACACTAAATGGCCATGTTGACCTCGTCGGTGTAAGATTATTCTCCAATAGTTTGTCAATTAACAATGTAGCGGCTAATGTGGCGTAACCCTTTCCCCTAAAATCTTCATCTGCTCTAATATCAATTTCCGCTTTACCTTTACCGACCATGAGAGCATTACAATAACTTACTACGTGACCATCAAATAACAGCTTTACACACCATGTATTTATGTGACTGTTGGGCAAGGCTTTATTTAGCTCTATTACCGTTACAATTTCATTAGGAACATTCTGTCGGTTAATCTTCTTATAATTATCAAGATTAAAAGTAAATATTTTTCTACCACCGGAATCGCCATTATGCTTTTGGAATATTCGATTCAATATATCATGCCATTGTTCAGAAGATGAAAATACGGCGATTTCTTTATCATTTTGTTCCTTCCTTCAGAATAACATTGAATAATATTTCTTCCACAATATATTCGCAATCATCAACAGGTTTTCCGACAATAAAGTGTTGCAAAAATGGAGTGCGAAGGATCGCCCAGCTCATGTTTGATTTATTGTCTGTATAAATGCATCCGTCGTATTGATTTTCAAAAACACTGAATATTACCGCTTGATTACAATCGTATGAATCAAACAATAGTATGGCTTTTTTTATTTCATGTCCATTTAATACATCCACTCTAACCCACCCCTATCATACCTAATATAGATAATCCTCAAACCAATTTTATCATACCCCACCCCAATAGACAGTTGAAAGATAAAAAATGGTTATAAATAATCATTTCTGATACATCCAAAATATAAATTAACCTTTATTATCGTAAAGCGGCAAAGCTTCAACGGCTAACGATTTAACCGATACCTTGCACTGTCGATAATTCTGATACTCATGAATAAGTGTGGGAAGGTAACAAATCATGGTGTTGTTCCTATTAACCACGAAGCCGGATTGGTACAAAGATGTCATGCTGTTCATCTTTGATCACTTTCTGCACACCTTTGGGAGTAAATAATATGACTCATGATATAGCGGCCTTCAGCTTCAGCCACATCATCTTTAGTATAAATTTGACTGTCGTTTATCCATTTTTCAATCTGCTGGAATTTTGGGAATATTTCAGATACCCAAGCGGAAAATACTGCATACAGCTCTCCTTGAAAAGCAAACTCGTCCCATTTTTTTCATTTACGAACCCATCAGGCTTTTTAATAATAAACTGTAAACCTTGCTCAGTATTCCATGAAAAAATAGGTAATCTACCGCCATAAGGCACTTCATCGCCGTCAAGTAACGTTTCCATTGCCCAAGAGTGAAAGTCTTGAAGCGCTCCGGACGGTTCTTCTGGATTTCCGGCGGGAGATTTTATCATATTCATCTCAGGTAGCCGTACAATCCTGACTTCGAGTTCTTTCTCCAGTTTCTCAGTTACATCAATCATGCGATTCACATTTGATGTATTCCCATTGTAATCCACATTTGCGATTTGTCGCTTCATTATGGAAATTAATTTTTTCAATTTGCCTAATAAACTCAAGAATGATTTCTTTTAGCTTATGCAACAAGGTAACCTCATCGTCAACATCATTAACTTTCTGCCCAAGAACTTCGAGTACGGTTTCCGAGCTGTTTGAATTGGAAATTTTTTGGATGTCTTTTACTTTGATGTTCAATTTTCTCAAAATCAGTATCTGTTCCAATCGCTTGAGAGCATTTTCATCATAAAGCCTATAGGGGTAATCGTCGCTTCTTGTACTTTGTATCAGCCCCATGTCCTCGTAATATTTCAGCGCCCTCGCCGAAATATCGTATTTTAATGATACCTCGCGGACTTTGACTAACTCATTCATCATATAACATCTCCTTTATTTGTGCTTCTAATAAGCATTATAAAGTACAACGCAACGATTGAGTCAAATGCTTTACATACAAAATATAAATATTGCACCATGTTTGTCTTATCAGACAACAATGCAGAAAACAAAAATTTTCAAACATTCGCAATAGATTATCTATTTCACACTCAATCCAAATTTTCATCAACAAACGGCCACTTCTTACCAAACTGACGCACAATCAGTTTGAAGTGGTCTTTTGTCATTTGCATGATTAAATGCATGATTAAATCTATGTTATCCGATATTTCATAAAATTCTTCATTTTCAACTTCGGTAACAATCATTCCTGTTTTACTTCCGTCCGAAATAGGTATTCCTACCTTACGAAGCCAAGCGGCATAACTTTCAAGCGGCTCTGCAAATTCTATTTTTCGTGGTGTGTCTCCCAATAAATAATCCGTACTCACTTCAAAAAACTTAGCCAGTTTAACTAAAGTTTCGTTGCTGGGGCTGTCGGTGGCTTCATATCGCTGATAGTTTCTTTCCGTTACCTCGAAAATGGCCGCCATTTTCCATTGAGTTAATCCCCTCTGTTTTCGCAATTCTTTTATACGTTCGCCAAAAGTAGCCATAAAACCTCACTCCAATTACGGTGAAAAATATTTTGCAGAAATTCGCGTGATAAAACCTATTTGAAAACTCTCAACACGACATATATAAGTTGTGTATGACTGATTCAATACGATATATATTATTTGCGACTGTTTATGGTCACGAATAACTATATTCAATATAGCGCCATCAACCTAAAAAACAAGGAGGAATTGAAATGAGCCAAACAAATTCAACAAGAATGTTGTTGACTATCAACGAAGCGGCCGAGCGAGTACCGGGGCTGTCCAAGTGGCGCATCAGGGAGATGTGCATATCGGGCGAACTGCCGCACCTAAAGGCTGGAAAGAAATATTTGATAAACGAGCAAGTGCTTATCGGGTATTTAACCCAAGGCATGGGGGGAGTTGCAACGGCAGAAAGTGCCGGGGCGAAATAAGAAAAGCGTTACACAGCCGGAAACGGCTAAATAAAAATCTCTCAGCAAAATAAGCTGAGAGCTGTCGTGTCGTTGCAGTAAGAGACGCTACCGCTGGGGCAAATCGGGAGGCGGACAGAAAGTATCCCGACACTAAACAAGAGGGCAGTATGCCTCAAAATATAGAACAACACTATTTTCTGCAAAGGAGGTTAAGCAATTATCAAAGCTTTTAGTATAAAAACCAGTTCAGCTATGACGTAAAACTTTAAAGTATTTTTAATCCGTTTTTTCCCTGCCTGTGCTTCGTCCTTATTCGCAACCAATAGTTCGTTTATTTTATCCATTACGCTTTTATCCCCCCTTAACTTGTTTAACCATTTGCACAAGTCTTGAAACATGGTAGCCTGTGTTTACTGCTCCGCTTAATACATTTCCTCCGTTACCGTATGCAAACATAAATTCCTGTAAAGATTTAGGCGTTTTCATTACTCCGAAACATAACGCCAATCCCCATATTAAATGCCTTGAACCCAATAAAACAAGCGATAACCTTAACAGAAATATTTGTATAACCGCCGTTAGGCAAATGATAAAAAGTTTCTTCATATAAGGCGCAAACACGCCTTTATCACTGTCAAGCAGTCCGATACAGGCTAGGGGAAAGGCAATACGTAACATAAGCATTTCCACGCCTAAAACTAAAAACTTAATCCATAAGATACAGTAACAAATAACTAAAACCAAGACTACAACTAACCAAAAAAGTAAATTGCCTGATAAATTTATTATTGCATCCGCTAAATTGTCGGGTTGTTCAAGAGATAGAAGCACTAAAAGGGAATTATCCATAAAATCGCTTACCACATCAACCAAAATGCCATATAAAAACCGAAAACTTAACGCTGTTATGATTGCTCTCGCAAAATTAACGGCTAAATGTGTCGGGTCTGCGTCCTTATCGCCGTCATACCAACTGCTGTAAATATCAAAACCTTTTTTAAGGAATCTTAATATAATCAGCGATATAGCAAAGTCAAGAAAAAGCTGGTACACTTTGTCAAAATCCATTATTGTTGTACTGCCCAAAGATTGTGTAAAAGCCTTTTCAGCAAAAAATACTTTTTCTGTTAAACCAATCAAAATATCATTTAAAAGACTTCCTGCACTTTCAATAAATGAACTAATCAGCTTTAATAAAATTTTATCCAATCATTTTCACCAACTCCCCAAAAAAACAGGCTTAAAATTTACTTTTAAGCCCGTTTCACCTGTTATCAGCTATTTGTTAGTAATCCATAATAACCTTAACAATAATTGACGCACTTACAACACCGATACAACACACGATTGCGGTTGTAATCCTTGTTTGCCATTTCTTAAAGTAGAGTAGGAAAGTATTGCCTTGCCGTTTTTAGACGATAGGTTTATACAGTCCCCCTCAGAACCGTACGTACACCTCTCGATGTATACGGCTCGCTCATTGCTCCATCTTACGAAACTCTATTTTCTAACTGTTGTGAATATTTATATGGCAATCTTCGCAAACTACCATTGTCTTACGCCTTTTGGCAATCATCACTTGTTCCCATAATTTTTTACCCTTTAGGTGTTTAACTTTATGTATGTGATGAATTTCATATTTGCGTCCTTGCTCTATTCCACATAATTCGCATTTTTTGGCGGCAAGCCGACTTTCAAACGTTGTACGTGACATACTGTAGATTAGTTCAGCGTTATATATTGTTTCGCTTGCATCTTTTGAATTGCGACACTTTGTATAATCAGCAAAGTAACAACGTTTTAAACCGCTTTTGGTTTCATAGGGTATACCCCATTTTCCATTGCCGTCTTTGTACTTATTCTTGATTTTGCCAATATTACTTTCACGCTTTCCAGCTAGAGTTTTTAAGCAACTATACTCCATTAAGTACGAAAAATAATTTAGTATGTTAAAATTACTCGCTAAAGAATAGTAGTTGCATAATCCTCTAAGTTCTGAATTAAACGTCGATACAATTTCAAGTTCGGTACAACGAAATAGTTTTACACGCTCGGAAGATTGCAATTTTCCGTCCTTTTGCTTTATAATACCTTTAGTGAACATAAAATTTGTTATCTTATCATCTAATGGTATTCTCAACTCAACGCTGTTATTCAATGTGCGTTGAGTATGGTTGCCAGATGGTTTAACCTTGTTATTGCGTCTAACCCTTATGTCGTAGCCTAGAAATCTTGCAAAAGCATTGCTGTGAGTAATAAGCGTTTTTTCCTCACTGAGTTCCATTTTCAGAGTAGCAGCGATAAATTCAGTCAACTTACGTTTAATCTCAATACAGTCCTCTTTGCAACCATTAATACCAATAATAAAATCATCAGCGTAACGGATATATTTTATCTTTTTATCTGTTTGAGATTTATAAGGTAATTTGAGAAGTTGCGTTCTTGTTGTTCTTAATTCTTTCAACAAGGCTTTCTTTTCCTCGCTATTGGCTTCTCCAATCATTTTACGAATTTTATCAACTTTTCTACTGACAACCCCATATTCATAAGTACGTTTTAGCTTTCTTGGCTCGTCAAATTCTTTAGTTCGTTTAACAGCAAATTTGTCAAGTTCATGCAGATATATATTAGAAAATATTGGTGATACAATTCCGCCTTATGTTATGATATTTCCAATTTTCCATATATCCAGATTTTAGAAATTTCCATATCAGTTTGATTATTTGCATATCTTTGATTTTGCTGTTAATTATGTTAGCTAAAATACTATGGTCAATATTGTCAAAGCAACCTTTAATATCACCCTCGATAAACCAACGTGTACCCGAAAAACTCTTTTTCATAGTTTTTAAAGCAGTATGGCAACTTTTCTTTGGTCTAAAACCATGAAAACAATCCAAAAAGACTGGTTCGTATACTGTTTCTAATATCATTCTTAAAACTTCTTAAATAAGTTTATCGGTAAATGTTGGTATACCTAACTTCGTGCGTATCCTCCACCATTTGCTCTACCGTCATAGTCGAAGGATCCGTTGATTTGGAGTATGTCATTCCTGATCCGCGCTGATCCCAGTAGCAAACTGTAAAATACTTCTCAAAGCGTTCACTTTTTTCTAAATTAAGAAACAAACTGTAACATCGGGGTATCAGGACCGCCATGCAGATACAGTATTACGGGATTTTGAGGATTCTCGCCCCGAATAAACATTCCTTGCTTAATTCCATTGACTTCGACCCAAGCTTTTTCGGAAATAGAATCTTGAATGACGTTTCCCTGCTCATCTTTTAACGGTGGAAGTTTGTCAGGGCTATTTATCAAGATAACCAAGAACCCTACAAATATAATACCGATTATAATACCTATAATTGAAAATGGCATTTTGACCAAGTTCCTCCTTTTACGTAGCGCGTTTTGCAGTCTGTTATCTTTGTTTCTTTCCGCCAAACAGTCCTGGCAGGTTCTTATTACGCACTTTCATTAGAGGCATTATTTTACACCCTCCAAGAAACTGATAACGACCTTTGATAATGTCTGAAACATCACAGAAATTTCCGTTGAACTGTCCCTATCCTCTGCCGCACCGGTTGCCGCGCTTTGGGCAATACCGTCTATAAAACTGCTTACAAACATGACAATGGAGCGGATAGGGATTTGAGGGCTGAAAACACCTTTTTCAACGTTACTCATAGCATATTCCACAATCTTTTTTTGTGCGTATTCAAGGCTTTGCTTAAATTTTAGCTTAGGATATACTGCGGCTCTTTTTTCAAAATCGTAGGCGTAGAGAACTGTCAATTCAAAGCATGTTCTTCCGCCGACGGTTTTTAGCAACTCCCCAAGATACTTGCCCCTTGCAATAATGCATTGGGAAAGGATTTCTTTTTCTGTCCGATCTGAGCTTAACAACGTATCGATATTCTGTTCCAATAAATTGTAGGTGGTGTTTTTATTGATAAAATCCACATAAATTTTATCTAAGTTCGCGTAATACCGATAAATTACTCCTTGACTGAAACCGGCTTTCTTAATAATATCTCGCATGGTTATTAAGTATAGAGGTTTTTCTTTTAATATCTCGCTGGTGCATTGGAGAATAAAGTTTCGTTTGTCTGTTAGATATTCATCTGTGACTTTTGGCATACATAACCCTCCTAATCATTAAAACGACACAGCGTCATTTATAATACAGCATACCAAATAGCGAGCGTCAATATAAAAATGATAAAATGTCATTTATTTTTTGACAAGAAGTGACGCCATGAAATATTCTGGAACGAAGCGACTGATAGAAGCGTAAAGATGTGGAATAAAGTTTGTGCTACCCAGTATAGCTCATGATTGGACGTAACAAATAACCCTTTTACAAAGCATGACCGACGTCACGGTGCAGTTTTCTCAATGTCATCTTAAAAACTGTGTCGCGTTAGTTATCCAACGTATCACGGAACAAATGTTAATCCACACACAAAAAAACGTGTCTATTAACGTTGTGCCGATAGATACGCCTTTCTATGTATGTGTCTATAAGTTGATTGCAATATCAATTGCTGTCACCGTCTCCCCAAATGTGGACGCCTAAGCGTCAAAATGTTGTAAATCGTTGCGTACAAGGTGAGATTGTACTGCAAATAACGCTGGATGGTATAAAGCTCCACCATTCCTTGTCATGATAATCTATGAATATGGGAACATCTGCCCTAAAGCATCTGATTTGTTCACTCATAAAACATATCCTCCTTTTAAAATGAAAAAAGCACCTGCTTTTAACAACAGACGCTCTCGTAGGTGTGTTATCATAAATTTATGCCTTGATAACTTCGGATGGAAATGCTCCTCTTGAGAAGTCGTTGTAATATGCCACCATAGGAATTAGCTTGTAGCAATGGAACGGCTTCATATTTCCGCTTTCAAACATCTCGGTAAACTCAGGATGGCGTTCAAACAGCACTTTGGTGTATACTTCTTTTTTGCTATCGGATGGCGTTTTGGTTGTTCCCTCAATTACAACACACAATGGCATATTGTGTACTGATATACTGATTTTGTTGTTTTCTCTTAGATTTTCTGCTTTGATGGAATCCGATTCGGTGGCGAATATTAGACTTCCATCCGCCATAATATACTCCATTGCCGATGCCCTTGGATTGTTGTCACTGCACGTTGCCATAACACATATTTCATTTTCGTTCAAAAACTTTATTACTTTTTCCATTGTTTTGCCCCTCTCATTTTCGTAGGTTGTTTACTGCACTTACAGCCTAACACATATAAGGTGACAACAGTGTTTCATGTTTTGTTTAAATATTTGTTTTTTATTTCTTCTGTTTGTCGGACAATTTCATTACAGACATTTTGTGGTTCTAAAACCTCAACCGCCGTGCCAAAAGACAAGATGTAATTACAAAGCCAATAATCGTCAGGCATACTTATGTAAGCGATGAGCGAGCCGTCCTCCTTTTTTATAATATCCTGCTCATCAAATTCATCATATGTGTGATAGACAACATGAGGTGAAAAATATAATTTAACATCAGCAAGATAAGGTGTTTTATACTCAAAATGCTCTACTCAAGGTATCATCCAACATTTTCACATTGCTCTTGCGGCTAATCTTGAATATTCTATAATCACTTTGCAGCAAACAAAAGGCTTGCAAGTACCACGACTTTGACTTAAACACTAATTTCAGAGGATATGCCTTGCGGTCTACTATTTCGCCGTTTGAGCCGGAATATGTGAATGATATTGCCTTCTCACTAATAACGGCATTTTTCAATGAACCAAATTTGGTTCTATCCGTTTTGCTGCTGCTCCAATGAGAAAAGTCAACTTCAATCCAGTCCTTGTCTGTTTTTTCAAAAAAGGCTTCGTAATCTGCCTAAAACGCTCTTGGTTTCAATGTGTCTCGTTGCGGATACGCCTTGCAAGACAAAGAGAATTTGTTGTTGCTCATCTTCTGAAATAACAGCCTTGTTTAACACAAACTTATCTAGAATAGAAATGTCGCCGCCTTTGCCTTGTGTTGTATAAATTGGTATACCTGCCGTTGTTAGCACATCTATATCACGCAGTATGGTTCATTTTGAAACTTCAAAATGCCCAGCCAGTTCATTTGCTGTCATGCTCTTTTTCTTTTTATCCATCAATAGGTATACTATCTCAAATAATGGGTTTATCTGCATACACTCACCCCATATTAATAATAGTATACCACAAGAACATGACAACAGCACGTCATGTTTTAGAATTGTTTTATAATGGCCTAACTTTCAAAAAAATAGTACAGGGCTTATTTTCCCTGTACTATAAGTCTTCTCGATTGTCTAATGTTCAAAATATAAATTTAGCATAGCCATTTCAAAAGTAGAATAGCTGTAACTAGGAAAACTTAACCACTACTATATATTAGATAATACCTTTAATCATATGATAGGGGTGTCTTTCTGTCCATGTTGCTTAATGCTTATTTGCTAATGTTTTCCTAAAAGTAAACAGGAATACAAATTTCACAATAATGGTTATTAACCATCTCAACTACATATCTTTCAAAAATAGGTTTATTTTCATCTATATGATAACCTTGATTGAGCAATTCGGGAAAAACTTCATACCATGCTTGTTGAACTTCTTCTGATGTGTGTTTAATTTTGAAAACGGCGTACTTTCCCCCAGAAATACTGCTTTGGTCTACATAGTCGTCTTCATCAATTTCATAATTATTTGAAATAACTATACAAGCATCATAACGGCAGTTTTGTGGCAAAGTTATTTCAGGGTTATCATGGGCAATTGCCAAGATAATTGTCTTTTCATCATATAGATTTTTAGATTTAGCCCAGTTTTTAATACGCTCCATTGTTTGAACATTTCCGGTACCGTAAGAACCAATTTGTCTAATATAAGCTACTCTACAGGGAATCATTTCTTCGATATTCATATTCATAGTTATTCTCCTCGCCTTTTATAAAATGATAGCCCTTGCAAGGTCTAATAGCATTATAGCAATTCAATTAAAATATTGCTATATACAATTTTATAACTAGTAATATTGTCTAATAAACAAAACCGAAACAACAAAAAAATGTTATTTCTGTTTTGCTTTACTTTTAATAAGGACATACAAAATATAAATTTGACAACTTACACTAAAATTACAGCGTTTCGTCCAATATGCTTTTATAATCGACACGCATTCACAATTTGTACATGACCGCTTATTATATAGTTTTCGTTTTTAAAGCCAACACTTTTTAACGTTTTTGTGATTTCATCAGGAGAATAAAATTTCACATCACCTGCTTTTGAAAGAGGAACAAAAGGATTGCATATTACTCTGATAATAGCCGGATAATATACTTCTGCAATATAGATTTGTCCATTTGTTTTTAATAAGCGGTGGGTTTCTTTTGCAAAATTAAAAACATTTGGGAAATGATGATAGGCAGCACATACCGTAATTATATTAAAAGAATTGTCAGCAAACGGTAACATCTCACAGTTTGCAGTTGAAAATTCCATTGATGGATTAAGTGTCTTTGCTTGCTCTATCATTTTATCAGAAATATCCGTTCCGTACCCATCGAAAGTAAATCTATCTGCAAACATGCTGAGGAGCCTGCCGTTGCCACAGGCAACATCTAAAACAGAGTCACCATTTTGTATTTTTACTGCTTCCAAAAGCATTGTTTTAAATTTCACTGTGAATTTTCCATCAAAGGTATTATCATAATTGTTAGCTTTTTTGTTATATGTCGTCACAGAGCGTTTTTCAAATTTACTCATAAAATACCCCCAAAGAGCAATAAAAACAAGTGCATAACTGACAATACAGCCATTGAATATATTACAACTTTTGAAAATAGGGATTTAAAACCGTTATTCTTATTTTTTCTAAAACAAAAATGTATGATTGAATGAGCTATTAAGAAAATATCAATAACTATTTGCAAAGCTAAATTTGGAACGGTTTCTCCGTATAACATGATGTACAGAGCAACAAAATAAAAGAGCAAATGCAATATGGCGAACACTTTATATGCTGCTGCTTCTGTCATATCTTTTAATATGATAAACATTTTCCACTCTTTTGTACGAATAGCATCCATCTCATGAATCAATAAAAGTGAAAAAATGACTGTAAACAAAATTGAACCCATTCTCACTCACCACCGCCAAATAAAAACGCTCTATATTACATTAAAATTACGGTTTTTTATCTGTAATGCTTATTCGTAACTTCTTTCAATAGTAAAATAATTCTGTTTGCAACTATTTAAGTTAATAAATGAATAAAACTTTTCAGCTAATTCACCCGCATTAGCGGAATCTGCTTCAAATTTTTTAACATCTGCCATTGTTTCAAAAGTTATAAAGTCCACCCACGTATCGCCATCAACAAGTTGCTTCCATGAAATATAGCCTTTTTGCTTTGAGATGTATTCATTATTCAGATTTTCTGCTGCAAGCAAAAAATCAGGCACAGAAGCTCCATTTTTTAGCTTAAAAGAACAATAAAAAACTGCATTGGACATAGTTAAATGTCTCCTTTCAAGATTCATTTATAACATCATACTACAAGTAATGCGACAATGGTGTGTCATATTATAAAATATAAATTTAGTAATGTACATTTAAATCGCAGCACCTCGTTCGTTATGCTTATAATATTCGCCTGTTGTTCATATCTACGGCTTCTAATATCTCATCGTTCTTAATAACAGCAAGACACCCGACAGGTAGCAAGAGCAATTTCAAAAGCTGAGGCTTAATATCTAATAATTGATATGTATATATAACTGCATAGTCCGAAGCAGGGCGATTTTTGCTTTCACGGTCCTCAAATAATCTCAAATACCAACCGCTATCGTCTTTTTTATCCGTTTCTTGCCGCTCAAAATACAATTCCTTAGATTCTAACGCTTCTTTCAAAATCAGCATGGTATCTTGAAAAAAAACCTGTTCTCCAACCATTTGAGTTTGTCTTAAAACATAGTTTTGCTGCGTTTGAACTGTTAGATGTACTGTTAGGTTTCTTGTTCTGTCTACAAATAGGTTTTTAGAAAAATCCGGAGCGTACAAAACAAATTCGTTAGATTCTTGCGTAACAAAGAATATCGACCAACCAATTTGAATTTTATACCCATCTTTTAATATATCGGTTTGCTTTTGTTCCTCTTCAAGAATTTTAAGAAAGGATTCAGCTTGTAATGACAACGCATTATTAGTGCATGCAATAACAGTTTTATTATCAATGGTTTTTCGAAATTCAGAAATGTTCGCCAAAGTATTGTTTGAACCTCCTGATGTGTATTTCTCAAAATTAAAAAGTCTCATATCGCTCCACTCCTGAACAAAATATAAATTAACTTTTACACACTGAAATATCAAATCCGCAACCGCTAATAATTTTACTGCTACCTTTCGCTGTCGATAATCCTCATACCCACGAAGAAGCAGAAAACGGAGTAGCTTGGCTATTGACCTCATCGTTCCAATAATCCAGCCTAACATCGTTTCCTTCAAAAATAAACAACAGCCAAGCTAAGCGGAAAATCTACACCATTACTGATAGTTTCATAATAATCCTGTGTCTCATTATCAAGTTCAGGGATTGCTTTAATTATTTTCATAATAAGTGATTGTAAATCCTTAAATTTTTCAACTTGATACGACTCCAAACCAATGACAATATCATGTTCTATTGATATTAAGATTTCTTCATTATAAATAAATGATTTCTAATTCCTGTGGTGAATTAATGAAATCTTTATCCTTATACCTGTTTTGGCTTAACATAATTGCCTCCTCATTATTTCAGGAAATATAAATTCGCCATGTTGTTGCCGAACCTCAAAACCGCTACAGCGAACGCTTTTTAAATTGTATTGCGCTGTCGATAATACCGATACCCACGTAGAAGCCAGAAAACGTGCCACGAGGAAACGAGTACTTATTAGCAGACTGGAGCAATTATATAGAATCTGTTGTGGCAATTTCAACTTCAAACACTCCATCAAAAGAACTATAATTTAGCAAAAATTCCATGCCCAAATAATCCCGTTCAATACCAGCATAGATTTCTGTCAAACACATATATATTAATAGAATATTCTTGTGTTATATTAGCAGTATAAATTACCCTTTCAAAATCACTAAAACCAACTTTTGTCTTACCATAGTCTATTGTTAAACGCCTAGTTGCATAGTCAGCACTTGCTTTATTGACACCTTCAAGTCTCACGACTGCTGTTTCTACTTTACTAGCGTCATAGGCACCATCCATTCCTATGATTTTAAATGAATTCTCGTCGTTTTTAATTGTTTGAGTTTTATACCCGTATCCAACTTCATGAATACCATAGTAGGTTTCAGAAGCATAATTAGTAATTTCCTGTTAAAAGCCTGCTATTAGGAAAAATATCTTCGTCTATAGGGCAATTCCACTATTCGTCCTCTAAATATTTTTTCATCTCAGCAAGTATCAAGTCATCTATTTCTTTTCTACGACTTTGAAGTTTTTGATAATCGCTTTCAGTAAAATCTTCTTCAAAATTAATTTCTGGTTTCATTTTATCTTTAAAACTAACATAACGATTTTCAGTATTTTCTCTTTCAAATTTTAAAAAATTAAAATTTATGTGCAGTTAACCTCCATATAAGTTCATTTACAGCTAATATAAATACTCTAATCTGCTCAATATAAGTACAATCACGTAGCTAATAATACCTATTGCACTCATATCTTTAGCTCCTTATGTGGAGTAAGGTTATATAAAAAAATTTCCATTTTATAAATTGCTACTAACCATATAAAATCAACGAAAATCCGGATTTCCTATCATTTCCATAAGTTGATTTATAATATGTTATTTTGAATATTATATCAAATTTTTTAGCAAAACCACCATCACTTTCTTTGCGCATTGCACACAGGACTTCCGATGTGTCACCTTTATAACTTCGCCGGATAATTTTGTTATTTCCCTACTTTTCGAAATTGATTAACTGCAAAACTCCTGATTGTAGGTTTTATCCAACAATCAGGAGTTATCTTGATAGTGCTATTAAATTTTAAGGGCTAAAATCTCCGTTGACTTGCATTTTAGTTTGTATTTGTAAAATCATATCGCCAAAACCCTCGATTTTAAGCCACTTAAAACCTTTTTATAAAACGTGTCCTAATCGCCTGTTTTTTGACGAAGCGCACAAATTTCTTCTAGCAGTGCGGACTATTAAGTTTGATTCTGCCGGAGATAAAAAACGGAATAAATGACCTCAACTTTAAAAATGAAAAAGCGGAGAGGCTCTCGAACAATTTCCGTATACAAGAGAAGCAAGGCAAAATGACAAGGAAGCATTTAATCGCGCTTATGTGGGATGAACTTCTGCTATATGATTACTCTGCGTATTACGAAACAGGATAATAGGTAACATTGGTCATATCTGACAGAGATTATTTAACTTTAACAATATACCATATATTCCCTTTTAGCCCTTTTTTGAGGTTTTTTTGTTGTGGGCTAAAATCGCTGTGTTTCACAGAATTTTTTTCGCTGACTGTTGATATTCTCTTTCTTGTTTTTTAGTTTCTTGGATGGCTTGTTTTTTTCCGCCGTTTTGGTCTGTTTATTCTAAAAGCTAAACTTCTGTTGTGAAATATTACTCCTTGACGAATCCTTTTTAAAGTGATATCCTGATCGGAAATACATTTTTGGGAGGAAATAACATGGCAACCTATTTTACCGAGCCGTCGCGTACATTTGGAGAATATTTATTGATTCCTGGCTATACATCTAAGGAATGCAGCCCTGCAAACGTTAGCCTGAAAGCGCCTTTAGTCAAATTTAAAAAGGGAGAATCTCCTGCGATTACATTAAATATTCCTTTGGTATCAGCGATTATGCAGTCTGTTTCGGATGATAAAATGGCAATTGCGCTGGCTAAGGAAGGCGGCCTTTCGTTTATTTATTGTTCACAGCCAATCGAGAGTCAGGCGCAGATGGTGGCTCGCGTCAAAAGCTACCGTGCAGGCTTTGTCACGAGTGATTCCAATATTTCGCAGGATGCAACACTTGCAGATATCCTTGCGTTAAAGGAAGCAACCGGCCATTCGACAGTAGCCGTCACATCCGATGGCAAGTTGTCAGGCAAATTTGTCGGTTTGGTTACCAGCAAGGATTACCGCGTTAGCAGAATGGCACTACATACCAAGGTTAGTGAGTTTATGACAAAGTTTGAAGACCTGGTTTATGGAGATGAAAGCATTACTCTCAAGGAAGCGAACGATATTATTTGGGAACATAAGCTGAACTGTTTGCCATTAGTGGACAAAGAGCAAAGATTACGGTATATGGTTTTCCGCAAGGACTACCATACCCATAAAGAAAATGAAAACGAAATGATTGACATCTCAAAACGCTTTATTGTTGGCGCAGGGATCAATACCAGAGACTATGAAACCCGAGTGCCGGCGCTGGTTGAGGCTGGGGCTGATGTGCTGTGCTTGGACAGCTCGGATGGTTTTTCCGAGTGGCAAAAGATGACCATAGAGTTTATTCGCGCTAAATATGGCGATAGGGTCAAGGTTGGTGCGGGTAACGTAGTGGATAGGGACGGGTTTCTCTTCCTTGCCAAAGCGGGTGCTGACTTTGTCAAAGTAGGTATTGGTGGCGGAGCAATCTGTATTACCCGTGAACAAAAAGGTATCGGAAGAGGGCAGGCAACTGCTGTGATTGAGGTGGCAAAAGCTCGAGACGAATATTATGAGGAAACCGGCATTTATATTCCAATCTGTTCCGATGGCGGCATTGTTCAAGATTATCATATCACGCTGGCGCTTGCGATGGGTGCGGATTTTGTAATGTTGGGCAGATATTTCTCCCGTTTTGATGAAAGCCCTACGAACAAGGTTAATATCAATGGCAGTTATATGAAGGAATACTGGGGTGAAGGCTCCAACCGTGCACGAAATTGGGAGCGGTATGATTTTGGCGGCGGCGGCAAGCTTTCGTTTGAAGAAGGCGTCGACTCTTATGTGCCTTATGCGGGTAGTCTCAAAGATAATGTTTCGCTTTCTCTTAGTAAGGTGCGTTCAACGATGTGCAACTGTGGCGTGCTAAGTATAGCGGAGCTTCAAAAGAACGCAAAACTCGCGCTGGTATCCTCTACCAGTATTGTTGAAGGTGGTGCACATGACGTATTGCTGAAGGATAGTAAGCAGAGGCTATAAACGGCAAGTTTAGGAATTGTAAAATAGTCACCGAAATAGTATATGGTTTATATGTAATGATAAATCGAATAATTATACTGGATTGAACCTCGGACAGATGCCTCCTCATATGATACATGAGGAGGTGTTTTTGTGAGTAAATATGAGTTGGAAATTAGCAGTCAGGAGATCAAGAGGCAAGTGAAATATGCCGATATGCCTGTATTAGACTATTCAATCCGCTATCCACAGATGGCATCCGAACAGTATCCGAAGGCAGCGGCCAAGCTTAACCGATATTACAGAAGCAAAGCAACCGCATTGAGAAGGTATTGCGAAGGCAAGTTTTATAGGGCGGCGGCGGGGTCATATCTGGATAGTGTCGAGGGGCAACATCCGTTTTATCCATACGAGCTGACCTCGGAATACAAGGTAACGTACAATGAAAATTGTACTCTTTCGCTGTATTTTGATAGGTATCAGTATATGGGCGGCGCAAATGGATCTACTTTCTGGCAGGCAAACAATTGGGACATCCAGTCTGGCAAGGAAATACCATTGTGTGCGCTTTTTGATTTGGGGAGGAATTGTGCCGGGGAGATTCAAAGGCGAATCGTCTGTCAGATTGCGGAACAAATAAAAAACGAAAATGCTAATTATTTTGAGGGCTACTCAAAGCTAGTGGGACAGTATTTCAATGCGAAGGATTATTATCTTACCTCGGATTTGGTAAATGTATTTTATCAGGAAACAACGGTTGCCCCTCATTCAAGCGGGATTGTCGTATTTGGATTAAAGGGATTAACCCGTCATCCGTCGTGTAGACACAAAAGTTCAGGTGATGAGAAAAAGCCCTAAATAATTAAGCTCTGCACATGGAGAAGATGCTAAACTTCTTGCCCGTATCGTGCCTTTTGATACTGCTGGGTGAGGTTGCTGATATCTTCATTTTCCTTAATGGTTTGAGCGATTTCGTCAGCAGTGTGGGAACTTTGGATCATGACGCCTTTTTTGATATGTTCATTTACTTTTTTGTAATATGCTCGTCGAAGTTTTTGGGATGGGGTGTTTCCGAATACAGGGAATAAATTTTTGAATCCGCCGAGAATATCTTTGATACTTGTTTTGGTAATATTAGGTGTAAGGAATTCCCTCACATCGCCGTTTTTTTCTGGGCGGTTGTAAAATTTTTTGTAGAAGGAATAGGAGGCATAAATAAGCCCGGTAAGAACAGCCACCACCAACAATATCTGGGCGGTATATATGATTATTGTTTCAAGAATCTTCCAAATTATAGATGTTTTGCCTTCTCCAAGCATTTCCTCGAGGTTGAATTCGGACTGGTTATTCAACTCTGGTTCGATAGGTGGCAGCGCTTCGGAAGAAGGCGAACGCCTGCCAAGCAACGCGCGTATAAGCCATAACAAACCTGAACCAATTCCAGCTATCACATCGGTACTTGGAAAAAAGGTAGATGTAAAAGCGATTACAGCGCCGATTATAAGAAAAATCAGAATAACGGTATTGTTAAACCGTAATATGCTGGCAATCGGCTGGATACGCGTAGTTATTACCGTATCCAGAGAGTTGTCTACGTTCTCAATTTGCATGGCCAGGATGCAGGAAAGCAAAATAATCGTCGCGCACACAATATGCAGTGTGGTAAGAGGGTAAAATCTAAAATATTCCGATACCAGGAACAATATACCCAACAAAACGGTAGTGGTTATGATCACACTAAAGTTGATTATGGGTTCTCCATGTAGTTTGGCATGAGTGGAATATAAGACAAAAACAATCAGCATTGCCGTGAGAAGAACTTGAAGTACCAGTTGCCCTACAAGTATGATAGGCGCTGCTACAAATAACACATGGATAGCAACAAACAGAACTATATTCTTGACCTTGGCACGGCTCAAATACAGCAAAAAAAAGACTAGCATCAAGCCCAAGCTGGGATAGGTATATCTGAAGTTGCCAAACGCTCCATGTAAGACTGTTACAAAACACAATACATG
>JALQSN010000426.1:0-43164 GCA_023690525.1 Holotrichia oblita | reverse complement strand
AAATAAAAAATACACTTCTTTTCAAGGGCTGTATTATAGAGCTCAGGATCAAGCGAAAACTTAAAAACGGTGTCAAAATTTATGTTTACAAGGCATTGGAGGTGGTAGACTATGTGAATGGCAAGCGTAGAAAGAAACGTATCAAGATTCCGAAGGACAAGTTGGCAGAAATAGAAGCGAAGCTTGCCGGAAAGAAGGAGAGCAGAAATCTGTTCAATAAGCTCAAAAAGAATATAAAGTATTGGGAGACAAAGCTTATGTGTTTTGTCAAAAAAGGTGTGCTTGACCTGATCTGCAGCGCGATATTGAAAATTGCAGATATAATAAGAACAGTGGCAATGGACTTCAGGAATATTCTGTAACGTTAAGCGATGACAGGGTTCGTTCCAAGAATGAGTGCATATATGCCAATGTCTGCTATGCTGAGAATTATCAATACTATTATGAAAAGGAACTGAAACTGAAAACATATAACAGATATAAAAGAAAACATCAATATGAAATAAT
The DNA here is from genome assembly GCA_023690525.1 of Holotrichia oblita. Lineage (NCBI taxonomy): Eukaryota > Metazoa > Arthropoda > Insecta > Coleoptera > Scarabaeidae > Holotrichia > Holotrichia oblita. The sequence continues at coordinate 42,657 of JALQSN010000426.1, read as the reverse complement.
ACATCCTGACTTTACACATATAGTCAACGGCAGTCCTGTGTATGTGGAAATACTGGGAATGATGGATGATCCGGAATATCAGGTATGCTGGGACAACAGGAGGAGATTATATGAAGAAAACGGAATAAAACCAGGCCGGAACCTGGTTTGTATAGTATGTAAAAGCAGTACTAAGATCGATTCGGATGCTTTGAGACGTTTGATTGCCGGGTTAAAGGATGGCAAAGTGCCGGATGAGATTGTTTATGTTTAAACAAGACACCTTACTCTTCAAAATAAAACTATAAATAAAAGCTATAAAATATAACTGCTAAAAATACAAAAATATCTTTTAATATTTTTGTATTTTTAGCAGCAGGATTTATTAAGTACATATTACCACTTTACTACACAAACAAGTCTACAACATCAACATCCAATGCATTAGCAATCTTTTGAATGGTTTTCAGTGAGGGAGTAGCCCGGCACTTTTCAATATCGCAAACAAATGTATTTGCTTTTTCGATCTTACATGCCAGCTGTACCTGTGACATATTTTTCTGCTGACGTATTTCTCTGATTCTTTCGCCTAATTCCATTTTTACACCTCCCAATATTAATATAATTATTAATTATATTAAATAATAAAATGGAATAAATGTCAATATTTAATTAACAGATATTTACAGTATTTGCAATCATATTTGCAGTTTTCCAGTTATATTTCCAGTCATGCTTTATCCAATAATTCGGATAAAATACTGTTGATCATTTGAGGATCTGCTTTTCCACCCATTTCTTTCATGACTTTGCCCACAAAGAATCCGATAACTTTTTTATTGCCGGCTTTATATTCGCTGACTGATTTGGGATTATCGGAAAGTAAACGGAAAATAACAGTTCTGATTTCAGAATCGTCGGAAACCATGCCTAAACCATTTTCGGAAACGTATTTTTCAGGATCAACGTCATTTTTGTATATTTCTGCAAAGATCTCTTTGGCTGTTGTACGGTTAATGGATTTGCCGTCCACCATGGAAATAAGTTTAGCCAGACTTTCTGCGTTTATGGATATATCGTCTATTTGTTTTCCGTCAGCATTAACAAGGCTCATGAGTTCCACAATAAGCCAGTTTGAAATGTCTTTGGGTTTGCTGCAGTATTTTACGGCGTCATCAAATATGGAAGATAGAGATTTGCTTCCTGACAGGATTTTTGCATCATATTCAGGCAGGGCAAATTCGGCGGTATATCTTGCAAATTTCTGGCTGGGCATTTCGGGAATGGATTCTTTGACCTTATTGAACCATTCATCGTCTATATAAACGGGCATCAGGTCAGGATTCGGGAAATAACGGTAGTCAGTTGCGTTTTCTTTATTTCTCATTGAAAAACTCATGTTTTTAGTGTCATCCCAACGCCTTGTTTCCTGAACAAGCTCTTCACAACCGGTCTCAATTGCGTCAATATGACGTTCTGATTCATATGCAATAGCTCTGGCGATAGCTTTCAGGGAATTCATGTTTTTCATTTCTGTCCGGGTACCCAATTCGGAAGAACCCATTTCCCTGACAGATATATTAATGTCCGCACGCATGGAACCCTCCTGCATTTTACAGTCTGATACCCCTGCAAAAACAAGCAGCGAGCGGAGTTTCTCAAGATATGCAATAACTTCGTCAGTGCTTCTGAAATCAGGCTGGCTTACGATCTCGATCAGCGGCACACTGGCTCTGTTATAGTCTACCAAAGAAGAGTTTCCGTCATGAACAAGCTTTCCGGCATCTTCTTCTATATGGATCTGTTTGATTCTTATTTTCTTTTTTACAGACCCCTCCGGGGAAGAAACCTCGATTTCCACATAACCGTTGCGGCAAATAGGAGCATTAAGCTGGGTTATCTGGTAGCCTGTTGACAGATCCGGGTAAAAATAGTTTTTCTTATCAAAAGTCGTGCATCTTGTTATTTCGCAATTGGTTACAAAACCCGCGGTCATGCCCAATTCAACAGCTTTTTTATTAATAACGGGCAAAAAACCGGGCATACCGGCGCAGGCAGGGCATACATTTTCGTTTGCTCCCGCACCGAATTTTGCTGAGCAGGAACAAAACAGTTTTGATTCCGTTGCCATTTCAACATGTACTTCAAGACCCATTACAATTTCATATTTCATAGTGAAATCCCCCTTTGCAAACATTTTCCTGCCTGAAGCAAAACATTTTCGTTAAACTGTCCGGCCATGATATGGTAAGTTCCGGATGGACAGGATACAGCTGCCGCCGGCGCCCCTGTAAGGTTGGCGATGGCAACATATTTTTCAGGCAGAACAAGACAATCATATTGTTCAAAAAGCTTATCAATTGTATCTTTAATAAGGCGGCGGATTTTTGTTGACTTGACATAATAGAGTTCATACTGATCCTTGGAGAGGACAAAAGCTCCCATCATGTCCGCTATTTTTGTATCAAACTCAAAACCTTCTGAACGGGAGTTTACATAGAGATCCTCAACGTTCCTGCATTTTTCAGACCGGTATCCGAATTTTACGCCGTCAAACCTTGATAAATTATTGCTTCCTTCAGCGCAGGAAATAATGTAGCTCACTTCGTTTACAACATCAAAGAAAGGAAAGTCCAGTTCTTCCAGATTGGCGGTTTTCAAACCGGACAGATCGTCATTATTTGAAAAATAGGTATATTTTTCGGTATCATAACAAGTTCCGTCTTTACTGTCAGAACCGGCGATAATGGAAAGAGCCGAAAAACAATCTTCAACATTCTTAGCAGCCACGCCTATTTGTTCCATAGACTGAAAATGAAACCAAGCCGAAACGCGAAACCGTACCGTAAGTGGGTTTTATAAAACATATTCCGGCTTCTGCGGCAACTCTTCTGACAGCCCCGTTGTAATCGCAGCAGAGAGCCGCGTCCGCGGTACCGGACGCAACAGTCTGAACGCCTCCGCTTACAGGAAGCTTATCGTTAAGCGGATTGCTGATACCGAATTCCGAAACAGGAGCGCTTTCAGCTGTCATACCCGCATCAGCTAATTTTTGGACAACGGAAGCGGTTATAGGGGAAACAAAGCCGGCCATCATTTTTGAACCGGCGGTTGAAACTTTGCCTTTAATAAGTATATTATCTTCAACAGCAAATTTTTTCATAACTAATCACCTCTCTATTCAATAGTTTTGGGAACCTGAAAATAACCGTCCATATGCTGCGGGGCATTGGATAAAAGTTCTTCACGGTTAATAATTTTCACTGCGGTATCACCGCGTAAAATATTATTTAAAGAAGTAACCTGTATAAGTGGTTCCACACCTGCGGTATCAATTTCTGAAAGCTTTCCGAAACTGTCTATAAATGATGAAATCTCGCCTGCAATTTCTCTTTCTTCAGGGGTGAGGAAAGCTTTGTCAGATTTTCAAGAGTAACAATATCCATAAATAACCTCCATCTCGCCGCCAACGCGGCGGTAAATTATCTTAATTTTATATGAACTTCTCTTAATTGCTGTTCGCTTACTCTGCCGGGAGCGTCCACCATAAGATCCTGAGCGTTACTGTTCATAGGGAACGCAATTACTTCTCTTATGCTTTCTTCACCTGTCAGAAGCATTACGATCCTGTCAACGCCGGGAGCCATACCCGCGTGGGGAGGAGCTCCGTATTGGAATGCCTTATACATTGCGCCGAATTTGGTTATAACATCCTCTTCCGTATAACCCGCAATTTCAAAAGCCTTTATCATTATTTCCGGTTTATGATTTCTTACGGCGCCGGATGAAAGCTCAAGACCATTACAGACAATGTCGTATTGATAAGCTTTGATATCAAGAGGATCTTTGGCGGTAAGCGCGTCCATTTCGCCCTGAGGCATTGAGAAAGGATTGTGGGTAAATTCTATTTTTCCTGTCTCCTCGTTTTCCCCGTACATCGGGAAGTCAACGATAAAGCACATTTCATACCGGTCATTGTCTATAAGATCAAGTTTATTTCCAAGCTCTGACCTGATCTGTCCAGCCAGCTTATCAACAAGCTTTGCTGTGTCCGATATGAAGAATAAGGTATCATCCTCTTTTAGGTTCAGCATGTTTATAAGTTCTTTCTGCTGGTCTTCAGAAAGGAACTTTACGATAGGCCCTTTAAGAACCATGCCTTCTGTTATTGAAATATATCCAAGACCCTTCATCCCGATTTCAGTGGCAAATTTAAGCATATTTTCAAAAAATGATTTTGACATTTTTGCACAGCCGGGAGCTGCGATACCGCGTACCGGTTTATTTTTGAAGGGCATAAAGTCCACGTTGGAAAAGAAAGCGGACAGGTCTTCAATTATCAGAGGGTTTCTGAGGTCGGGTTTATCCGTTCCGTATTTAAGCATGCTCTCATTGTAAGGGATTCTTTTGAAAGGAGCGGGAGATACTTTTTTATCTGAAAAATGTTTGAAGGTGTTATAAAGCACCGTTTCGGTTACTTCAAAAACATCTTCCTGAGTCGCAAAGGACATTTCAAAGTCAAGCTGATAGAATTCACCGGGGGAACGGTCTGCTCTGGCATCCTCGTCACGGAAGCAGGGAGCTATCTGGAAGTATTTTTCAAAACCTGAAACCATAAGCAGCTGCTTGAATTGCTGGGGAGCACTGGGAAGGGCATAGAAACATCCCTGGTGTTTTCTGCTGGGAACCAGATAATCGCGGGCCCCCTCCCGGGAAGAGCATGTCAGTATAGGAGTCTGCATCTCAAGGAAACCTAAAGCTTCCATTTGTGAACGCAGAAAGCTTATAATCTGTGAACGTATAACAATATTATTGTGTACTTTCGGGTTTCTCAGATCGAGAAATCTATATTTTAGGCGTACTTCCTCCCGGGTATTTGTTGATGTTGAAATTTCAAAAGGAAGCTGATTCAGAGAACTGCCGAGAACCTCAATATTTTCTGCCCTGACTTCAATATAACCTGTTTTGATTTTAGGATTAATTGTTTCAGTATCCCTTTTAACAACAGTTCCTTCAACGCAGATAACTGTTTCCTTGCAAATGCCTTTAAGCATTTCTTCATCGTTGAAAACAATCTGTGTAATACCATAGTGGTCTCTTAAATCAATGAATACTACTCCTCCATGGTTTCTGATTGTATCCACCCAGCCTGAAAGCCGTACTTTTTCATTGGTTGCTTCGCATAATTCATTGCAGTTGTGTGTCCTGTAAATATTGCTTTTCATTAAAATACCTCCCGTTATAAATATTTATATTATTGTCATTTTTGTCTGTTTTTACATTTTCCAGTGCAAAAATAAAACAAAAAATCCCGGACAATCAGTTAGATCCGAAAGTCCGGGACGAGAATTTAAACATTTCTGAAATTATTCCCGCGGTGCCACCCGTGTTGATGCTTAAAAGCATCCGCTTAATTCTTTTTATTCTTTTATAAGTTATATAACAAAGAGTGTCGCCTTTCTTTAAGGTATATAACAAAAATTGTTACCTACTCCGTTAGTTATATAACGTTAGAGTGTTACCTATCTATTATATTATCTCAATCGGTGCTTTCAGCCGGCGGCACCGAATCTCTTTTGAGTTTTAGTCAAAAAGAAGGACTCTTTCCTGAAAAAGTATATAACACATAATGAATGAATGTCAACAATTATTTAACACGGACGCTTTTTACTTACATTTTTCAAGATATAGTTCCAATTCTGTATTCCAATCTTTATAATTTTCATCCTGGCGGTGATCTGTTAAAATATTTTGCTCATACATATAATCCGCGAGATATTTGGAGATTTTTTGTGCCCCGGAGAAATTCAGGTGGTCACCTTTATCATACGTATCATTCTCCCAGTCTATACCTGTTTCCTTCAGCAGAAAATTCAACTCAATAAATTCAAGACCGTTTTCGTCGGCAAATTTTGAAACAGCATTATGTTTCTCATAATTCCGGGAAATAGGAGAAGGAGAACTGTACAAAACTAATTTAATGTCTCGGCTTTCGCAAATATCAATAATTAATTTAAAATAATGAAGTTGTACCGGACCTATTTCTTTTGCTTTTTCAGTTTTCTTCACATAAGCGCCTTTTTCATAAGGAATGGCATTAGCCTTATATGTATAACCTTTAAACTGCAGAGGACTTGGTTTTACCGAATCATTTTTCGATAACAATAAACCTGGATCCTTCCAGATGCTATGATGCTGGAATACAGGCAGGATTTCTTTTAAATTACTTTCCAAAGCAAAGTTCAACTCAGGTACTAACTCAAAAGTCCTGAAAAGCGCGTTTGATTCAAACAAAATAATTTTAGGTGACTGTTTTTTAAGAATTTCTTTGAGCATATAATAATATAATTGTATACGCTGGCCTCCAACACCGCAGTTATAACCGGTATATCCGTATTCCTTCCAGATTTCCATGGGAGATACACTTCTGTTAGCCAAACTGTCTCCCATGACTAAATAATCAAGGTTGTTACTTTCTTCTTGACTTAATCCAAGATCTTTAGATTTTCTCCAATCAACATTATTGGAGGGCTGAACTAAATAGGATACTAAAATCAAGAGAACAATAAGTCCGGCAATAAAAGAAACTGGTTTTATAATTATTTTAAATTTACTATTTATCATATTCTTACCTCTATTCCGCCGGCTAATAGCGGCGGTACAATTATTAAGTGTGAAAGAAACTACGTGCATAGCGCATCTGACGACGACGACGTGTATATGCTATACGCTAGGAGGAGAAAGATGTGCTAGGTGCGTAGTTTCTTTCACACTTTACCTCTAAAAGTTAGCATATATCATCGACGCCGGAAGATAACCTTCACCGTATGCACCAAATATAACTATACTAAGTATCGCCGCATAATATATTGCCCATCTGATTGCCAGATTATATGTAGAGATTTTTTCTCTGATTTTTATATTACGTTCCTGCAAAATTCCAACCACAAGAAGAACTATAAGACTGATAAGCACCAATAAAAAATCACTTTTACGAAGACCTAATTTAAAAACTGAACCGTCATAAAAAGTTGCCGCTTTAAAATTAATAAATATTGATTTCAGCATAGAAAATCCGGTTGTTAAATCTTTCGCTCTGAAAAACAACTCACCAATTACAATGATTATAAGCATTTTTATAGTTTGGGGAATTCTATAAAAAACGGAATTTCTGTTGATTTTAAGTGCTGAGGCAGCCTTTTCAACAAGAGGCTCAAAAGCATTGCCTAAAACTATCAGTAAAAAATAATATAAACCAAAGAACAGATAGTTCCAGCCGGTACCGTGCCACAAACCGTTACATGCCCAAACCGCGAAAAGCGCAATTGAAGTGGGTATAAGCTGGCCGATATGCTTACCGAACTTTGATTTTGTTTTTTTACTTAATTTTTTAATAAATTTCGTCAGTGATATCGGATAGAAAATATAATCCTTGAACCATGTTCCCAAAGTAATGTGCCATCTTCTCCAAAATTCGGATGCTGTTTTTGAGAAAAACGGACGCCTGAAATTTTCCGGTATCGTTACTCCAAAGATTTCACCGGTGCCGATTGTCATATCAATGCATCCGGAAAAATCCGTGTAAAGCTGAATTGTATATAAAACCGCTGCAATCAGGATCATAGATCCGGTATTTTCATTGGGAGAATCAAATACTTTCGACACAAAAACATTTAAACGATCCGCGATAATAAGTTTTTTGAATAATCCCCAAATGATTCTCTGCATACCAAACGCAGCGTTTTTGTATTGAATTGAGTTACCTTCATAAAGTGTACCGGCTGTTTCGGAATAGCGGCAGATAGGCCCTTCCATAATTAATGGGAAAAAAGATAAATATAGAGCTAACCTTCCAAGGTTCTTATCCGCTTCTATTTTTCCATAATAAACATCCAGGATATATGAAATTGCCTGTAAGGTGTAAAATGAAATCCCGATAGGTACGGCAAATTTTTGTACTGTTAATGATACAGGAAGTGAAACCATATTAAATAATTGGTTTACGTTTTCTGAGAAAAAACGGGAATATTTTAACACAAGCAATATTCCTATATTGAGCAAAATACCGAACATAACAATTCTGCGAAACTTTTTTGTATAGACTGACTTTATTTTATTTTTGTCTGATCCGCTGCTTCGCTGCTGGTTGTATTCTCTTTTTGATGTTTCAAGCCAGATTCCAATATAATGTATTGTGAATGTTGATAAAACCAGATACATAATCAGCCAGCGGCTAATCGAATAAAAGAAAGCGTAACTGGCTGTCAGAAGAATGAGCCACCGGTATTTCTTGGGAGTTATCTGATATAACAGCATGACTGCAGGCAAAAAAATCAGGAGAAATAATGCAGAAACATAATTCATAAATATTATTCTCCCTTAAGCCTTTCTATCATGTTCCACATGGATTTTGCTGAATTAAAATTAACCGGAACCAGATCTGTCGGGGTAATGTCAATATCGAAAGCGTCCTCAAGTTCAGATACCAAAGATAAAATTGACATTGAATCCAAAAGTCCCTTATCAATAAGGCCTTCTTCATTTTCATAGTCAATCGTCATATCAATTTCCTCTAAAATTTCAATAAGTTTTTCCATTTTAACCTCTTCTTTCTTTTTAATAGTTTAGTGTATTTGTAGAAAAGTGGTTTCTTGAGATATTAAATCCCTTTTCCTCCGAAAACAAAATTACCTGGGGTAAATCACGGCTCAGCAATAATGATATACCTTCCGTGACTGAGTATGCCCCTACTTTTTCAAAAATCAGCTTATCACCTTCCTGAATACCGGACAGAGCCAGTTGCTTTACAAGAACATCATTTGCAGTGCAAAGCGAACCGCAAACTGTCCACTCCAGCTGTTCGCCGCTTTTTTTATTCCATTGTATGACAGGAGGTTTCTTCATGGCCATCATTTGTCCGAAATAATTAACATGGTGAATCCCGCCGTCAACAATGCAATAATTTGTATCGTTATTCTTTTTCTTATCCACAACGGTTGTAACGTATGTGCCGCAGGCTGCGGCAATAAATCTGCCGATTTCAAGCGTAACAACACCCGGATAATCAAAAGATTTCAGCACAGACGATAATGTTTCAAGCATAGTATCTTCCACATTCTCTTCTTCATCAAAATAGCAGACAGGGAGACCCGGGCCATATTCTATATTCAGTGTTTCGATGCCATACTTCCCGGCTAATTCATCGCAAAACTCTCTAAGCATGTTGAGTTCGCGTTCATATTTGCCGCGCGATTTTTTCTGGGTACCCGGAAAATAATGAATTCCTTTCACATTAACATGCGATGTTTCAGATAAAATTTTATGGATTACTGAGCGATCCATACCAAACTGATTTCCCGAGGTCAGCCGCAGTAAAACATTGATTCTGATATTGTATTTTGCCGCTAAATCACTCAAAAGAACCCACTGGTTATAAGATTCTGCCGTGTATAAAATCTTGCTGCCATATTTTTCTATTATATATTCGATATCTTCGGAATTTTTATACACACCGGATAAAATAATTTTACATATATCAATTTCTGCCCGTTCACAAATGTAAAACTCGCCCTGAGAACAGACTTCAAAATAATCAATTAACGGTTCAGCCGCTTTCACGATAAAGGGATTTGCTTTAATTGCATAGCAAAGCTTATTATCCCCGATTGCAATACGGATCTTATTGATCTGTTCTTCAAGTTTATCTATATCAAATATATAAAAAGGTGTTGAAAACTTTTTAATTGCCTTTTCAAAATCAATTCCCATTATTTTTTCACCCCTGCTTTATACTGTGCAAAAATTTGCTTTCGATCTATTTTCCCATTTGCGGTCAATGGAAATTCTGTCAGTGACACATAAACATTAGGTAGCATAGCGGCAGGTAAAAGAGCGTGCATTCGTTTCTGAATTTCTTTTTTATCTGCTTCACCGATATAAAATGCAATTATTTTACTTTTTTCCTGATCATATGAACAACAGGAACGTTCAATTTCAATAAAAGAACTTAGAACCGATTCAATTTCCTCAAGTTCAATTCTATACTCATATGTTTGATCTGAAAATCTTTTCTGCCTGAAAAACAAAGTTCGCCGTTTTCATTGTAAAACGCGAGGTCGCCCGTTCTATATATAATTTCAGGATAATAAGGATTAAGCGGATTCTGAACAAAGGCATTTCGGGTTTGTTCAGCATTATTATAATAACCAAGAGCAAGTGCTGTGCCGGAAACGCATAATTCACCTGATTTACCTCTTTCCGTTATTTCTTTATCATTATCATCCAGCAGAAAAACTTTCTCATTGGGAAACGCTTTTCCTATAGGAAGCTTTTCATCTGACCCAAATTCACGTTTGATCTCATAATACGTACAATTGCATGTGATTTCGGTCGGATATATAAATTTACAAAATTCGCGTCCGGCAAAGCTTGTCTCCACAGATTCAGATGTTTTACCGGCATCGCTTCACCGCTGAAAAGAATTTTATCAACGTCCTCCGGTACACGGTAAGTAAGCCCCTTAAGCTGTGTAATCAGACACAGAGCGGAAACAACCTAGATCATCGCAGTTACTTTATTGTCACAAAGGTAATCCATAAGTTCAGGTAAGACGGAAAACAATTTTTTGGGAACAATAACTAAGGTTGCACCGGATTTCAAAGAGGAATATATATCTTTTACTGAAACATCAAAATCAAAAGGTGCCTGATTGGCAATAATATCATTATTCGAAATGTGAAACATTTCAGGGAAATAGTTCATAAAATCTATAACTGAACGATGGGAAACAAGGACACCCTTGGGAACTCCAGTTGAACCCGAGGTAAAATTACAGTACAGAGGGTCAATGTCTCTTGAAGAATTTCGGATCTTTTGAAGAATTTCATGATTTATTTCTGTTTTTACCGCATCTTCATATATTATTATATTTCCGCAAAAATCAAGTTTATTAACATATTCTTTGTACTCGGCCAAAGTTATAATACAATTGGTTTTTACAACATTGAGAACTTGCTGTATTCTTGCGGCAGGCTGATCCGGACTTATAAAGACATAAAAGCAGCCGGAATAGATGACACCAAAAAAAGAAGTCAGTGCTTCCACACTTTTTTCCATAAAAACAACAACCGGTAAGCAGGTGTTTTCAGATACAGCTATCCTGCTGCCTATACTTTTTGCTTCAGCCGTAAGCTTACTGTATGAACTTGATTTGATCATATCTTTGACAGCTGTTTTTGACGGAAAATTATTTGATGAATTTTCTAGATATTCGAGTACATTTGTCATTCAATCCCCCCGTCGTCGTCGCAAATCCCTTCGCTTATCGCTTCCGTCTGGCGACGAAAGCTTACCGCTGCGGGTTTGCTCCTCTTCCCCAAAAAGTCTTCGACTTTCCGAAGACCCCCTCTTAAAATCCCTCCGCTCACCGCTTCCGTCTGGCGACGAAAGCTTACCGCTGCGGGTTTGCTCCTCTTCCCCAAAAAGTCTTCGACTTTCCGGGAGTCCCTCTTTAAAATCCCTCCGCTCACCGCTTACGTCTGGCGACGAAAGCTTACCGCTGCGGGTTTGCTCCTCTTCCCCAAAAAGTCTTCGACTTTCCGCACTTCTCTTAAAATCCTCCGCTCACCGCTTCCGTCTGGCGACGAAAGCTTACCGCTGCGGGTTTGCTCCTCTTCCCCAAAAAGTCTTCGACTTTCCGGAGCCCCTTTAAAATCCCTCCGCTCACCGCTTACGTCTGGCGACGAAAGCTTACCGCTGCGGGTTTGCTCCTCTTCCCCAAAAAGTCTTCGACTTTCCAGCCCCTCTTTAAAATCCCTCCGCTCACCGCTTCCGTCTGGCGACGAAAGCTTAGCGCTGTGGGTTTGCTCCTCTTCCCCAAAAGACCTCTGGTCTTCCGGGGATAGTCCTTTATATTTTGTTCACTGCCGTTTTAATAATACATCCAACCCATTGTTTTGCCACTTTCCGTAGTCTGTATAATATAACAAAATATATGGTTGTTTGCAATGAAATTATAACATTGACATGTCATAAAATTGTCAATGTTTTATTAAGATATTATTTACAAAGATATATATATAAATACATTATTCAATTTCCTCTGAGACTTTTGAGAAACCTGAAGGTTATTTCCCTTTCTTCAGGAGTGCATTCGGCTACAAGGCTGTTTATATCATAAATCAGATAATTATCGGATGCTGAAATATCGTTTGAAGCGACAATGCCTGTGATGAGAAATGCAAGATCAATATTCAATATAGAGCAGATCCTGTCAAGGCATTTAAGGCTTGGTTTTGTTTTCCCTGTTTCTATTTTACTGACATAGGGAACAGAAACATTAAGATTCTCAGCAATCTTTTCCTGAGAGAGTTTAAGCTTTTTTCTTTCGGTTTTTATTCTTTGACCTATTGCGTTGTAATTAATCATGACAATTCTCCTTATATACTATAAATTATCATGATACAAATACTTTGAAAATATACGCATATATTAATATTAACATATAGATAAAATATAATTAAAAATAATTATGTCAATATTCCTTGATATATATTTTTGTAAACTATATAATAAATATGTATATGCATTCGCAAAGAAAATCATATTCGCAAATGATTTTTCGGAAGGAAGTGCTTATATGAATAAAGATAATAAAAAAACGGCAAGGGGTATGAGGGGTACCACAATAAAAGAATACCCTTTAAGAGAACGTCCATATGAGAAACTGGACTATTACGGTGCCGGGTCGTTATCGGACTCGGAACTGCTTGCAATTATAATTAAAACAGGATCAAAAGACAGATCTTCCGTTGAAGTTGCCAGAGATATACTGACATCAAAAGACGGTACAGGAGGTCTTTGTAATATAAGACTGCTGTCACTGGAAGAATTGACTAAAATAAGAGGTATAGGCAAAATTAAAGCCATACAAATCAAAGCTGTTTCGGAGATAACGAAAAGGCTTGCAGGGGCAGCTGGGGAGAAGGAAAAGGTAGTAGTAAAGAAAGCTGATGATATTATAGGCATATTAATGCCTGAAATGCAGGAATATAATAAGGAAGTAGTCAAAGTAGTTTTTCTTAACACAAAGAACCGTGTTATAAGAATTTCGGATGTTTCGGTGGGCAGCTTATCGTCATCAATAGTACATCCGAGAGAAATATTCAAGGAAGCTATAAAGTGTTCCGCTGCTGCCATTATTGTTTGTCACAATCATCCCAGCGGGGATCCGACGCCCAGCAGGGAGGATATTGATACAACACAGCGGCTGATAGAGGCCGGAATAATAATTGGCATTCAGGTATTGGATCATCTGGTCTTCGGATTGGGAAAATATGAGAGTATTATGAAAAGAATAACTGGTTGAGGAGTTTTATATGGGTTTATTTACAAGTTATTTGGGTATTGATCTGGGGACGGCAAATACCCTGGTTTATGTTAAAGGTAAAGGCATTATTCTCAGAGAACCTACGGTGGTGGCTGTCAATAATAAAACCAAGGAAGTTGTGGCTGTGGGTAATGCCGCTAAAACTATGATGGGAAGGACACCCAGTTCAATTTCTGTTATCCGTCCTCTGAAAGATGGGGTTATAGCGGATTTCAGCGTTACTCAGAGTATGCTTAAATATTTTATAAACAAAGCGTCCTCTGTCTTTAATTCCAAACCCGTCGTTGTGATCTGTGTTCCTTCGGGTGTAACTGAAGTTGAAAAAAAGGCTGTCATAGAGGCAACGGAAAACGCAGGAGCACGGAATGCACTATTGATTGAAGAACCCAAAGCTGCAGCGCTGGGAGCAAATCTTCCCATTGACGAACCGTCAGGATGTATGGTTGTGGATATTGGCGGCGGCACTTCGGAAGTAGCGGTGCTGTCTCTTGAAGGGATTGTTACGACACAGTCACTGCGTGTTGCCGGTGACAAGATCGATGAAGCGATCACTAGTTATGTTAAAAAAGAATATAACCTTTTGATCGGAGAGACTACTGCTGAGGAGATCAAGATAACAATTGGATCCGCATATCCTAAAGAGCAGGAGGAATTTATGGAAATCAGAGGAAGAGACCTTACCGAAGGCCTTCCCAAAACAATTACTATTTCTTCCTCCGGAGTGACCGAGGCAATCAAAGAAGCCGTTGCGGCAATAATAGATTCCATTAAATATGCGCTGGAACGTACACCGCCGGAGCTGGCTGCGGATATTATGGACAGGGGTATATATTTAACAGGAGGAGGAGCTTTACTTTCCGGACTTGATAAGGTTATAAGACTGGAAACAGGGATACCTGTTTTTATAGCGGACAGACCCCCTGGACTGTGTTACGCTTGGGACAGCAAAGGTAGTTGAATCCCTTGATAATCCGCGGGCAAGAAAAATGTTACTGGGGTATAAAAAAGTCAGCAGATAAACGTATATGACCGGATATTGTGAGGGAGATATAAGATGAGGTTTTTAAAAAACAAATGGGTCATGTTTTTATTGATTATAGTAGTATTTGTGGTGGTGATCGGACTCTCAAGCAATCCTGACAGCCCCATAAATTTTATATATAAGGCTGTCAGCGTTCCCCTGCAGCCTGTTCAGCGTTTTTTTTCCGGGGCATCGGTGAGGATTTCCGGGGCTTTTAATTATTTCTTCAATTATGAAAGCATGGAAGAAAAATATCAGAAAATTGAAGAAGAGAATGATGAACTTAAAAATACTATCAGAGATATTGAGCATTGCAGAGATGAAAATGAAGAACTGAGAGCCTTGCTGGATATAGTAAACAGCAGTAAACAATATACCCACATCGCGGCAAATGTGATAGTATTTGATACGGACAACTGGTATAATACTTTTTCAATAGATAAAGGTTCTTCAGCAGGTGTTAAATTATATGACACTGTTATTTCAAGCAAAGGTCTTGTGGGTAAGGTTGTATCTGTTCAGCCTACATCCGCGACAGTTATGTCAATAGTTCATCCGGAAAGTACACTGGCTTGCCGGCATTCTAAGACAAATACCAGGGTGAATATAAGGGGTATGGAATCCCCTGCCGCGCAAATCTTATGTAAAATGTATATAAATGATGATACTGTAGATTTAGCTGTGGGAGATATTATTGAGACCATAGAAAACGGGGGGTTATATCCGTCCGGCCTTGCGTTAGGTTCGATAAAAGAGATCATATATGAGGGAAATAAAAGATATGCCATTGTGGAACCGTCTACGGATTTCAGACGGCTGGACAAGGTTCTGGTTATCAATAAGCCGGAATAGAGAGGTTGACAGGTGAAAAAGAAGCAGATTTTAATTATTGTATTATTGGTTTTATTTGCCGTACTTCAGACCAGTTTCTTTCCCAGGATGCTGCTCCTTAATACTATGCCTGATATAGTGCTGCTTTTTGTCTGTTTAATGTCCTATTTCAGGGGAAGCAGGGAAGGAATGGTTTACGGTATCGCCGGAGGGCTTGCCCTGGATTTTATGATAGGCAGTTCCATAGGCTTTTTTGGATTGATATACATGTTGGCAGGGCTTCTGACCGGAATTTTTCCCAGGAAAAGCATCTGGGACAATATGTTTATTACCATGGGAATAACGATCGGAGTTGTTTTTTCGTTTGAGATGGTGATTTACTGGCTGAAGAAATTCGCACAGTTCTTTTCCCTAGGAATGGAAAACTTTTCATTTGAAACAGGAGCTGCCCTGACAAAACTGATTTTACCGGGAATACTCTATGATTGTATTGTATTTATCCCTGTTTATCTTATTTGCAGGAAACTTGAAAAGTTTCTGGACAGGGACAAGAAGCTCATGGCAGGTTTTTAATTTTATTGATTGCAACAAAGGAAGGTGCTTTTGGGGAAGAGGAGCAAACCCGCAGCGGTGAGCTTTCGCCGAACAGGCGGAAGCGGTGAGCGAAGGGAACAAAAGAACGAAAGACCGGAGGTATTTTGGGGAAGAGGAGCAAACCCGCAGCGGTGAGCTTTCGCCGAACAGGCGGAAGCGGTGAGCGAAGGGATTTGCGACGAGGAGGAGATTTCGACATGATTGACGGATTAAAGAAAATACTGAAAAGAAGGCAATTTTATCTTAGGATCATAGTAACAGGCGTAGTTCTTGCTATGGTGCTTAAATTGTACAATTTACAGATTGTGAATGGAAATGTGCTGAATTATCTTGCCACAAGGGGTTCATATGCACAGCTTTCCATAGAGGCTCCCCGCGGAAAAATATATGACAGAAACGGGAGGCTTATAGCGTATAACCGTACGGGTTATAATGTTCAGATTGTAAGAAATACAGAGGTCACGGGGAAAGACCGGGACAGGATGTATTATAATCTGCTTAAAATTTTTGAGAAAAACGGCGATGAAATAGAAAATACCCTGAAAAGATATATAACTCCGGAATTTACTTTCGGGGTACTTATTAATGAAACTGATGACGCTGATAAAATGGAGCTTAAAGAGAAATGGATCAAAGGGATGATAAGCGATTATCAGGATATGCTGGAAAAGGGAGAAAAGGCGGAACAAAGGCTTAATAAGCTCATGAACTCAACAGCCAGGGAGATTTTTGATTATTTCAGAAAGCAGTTTTATGAGATTGATGAGTCATACAGCGATAAGGATGCCTACAATATTATGGTTATCAGATATAATATTGTAAAAAACGGCGGTCTTGTAGGAACTACCCCTCATCTTATTGCAACCGATGTATCGGAGGATTCCATGAGTGAAATTGAAACGAGACATCTGGAATTCCCCGGAGTATCTACGGTGGAAGTTTATTTCAGACAGTATAATGATTCTCAGGTGCTTTCGCATGTACTTGGTTATGTAAAAGGAATGGGTGAGGAAGAATATAAAAATGAGTATGAAGATATGCTGAAAAGATATATAACTCCCGAATTTACTTTCGGAGCTCTTATTGATGAAACTGATAATGCTGATAAAATGGAGATTAAAGAAAAATGGCTTCAGGGAATGATAAACGATTATCAGAGCTCGCTGGAAAAGGGAGTTACAGCGGAACAGAAGCTTAATCAGCTCATGAACTCCACAGCCAGGGAAATTTTTGATTATTTCAGAAAGCAGTTTTATAAGATTGATGAATCATACAGCGATAAAAACGCTTACAATATTATGGTTACAAGATATAATAAAGAAAAGGGATATAGCGCAAATGATATCATCGGTAAAGATGGAATAGAAAAGGCAATGGAGGAATATTTGAGAGGAACCAAGGGTTCAAAAACTGTTTATGTGGATAAAAACGGAAGAGAACTCGAAGAAGTCGACAGAACGGACGCAATAGCGGGAGACGATATATATTTGACTATTGATCTTGATTTACAGAAGGTTGCCCGGGAATCAATGGAGAAACAGGTAGAACTTATAAAACAGGACAACGATCCGAAAAATTTAAAAGACTGTGTAGGCGGAGCTGTAGTTGCCATGGATGTTAAAACAGGCGAGATACTTGCCTCAGTAAGCTATCCCGATTATGACCCCGGTTTATTCCTAGCGCCAAGTTCGGATCAGGCGGCACAGAAGGCTATAAGTGCTCTGTATGAAATTGAACCGGGAGTTCCTAATCCTGAAAGCCCCAGTGTAAACAGGGCTACCAAGGGTCTGTATGCGCCAGGTTCGATTTATAAACCCATAATAGCGGTAGCAGGACTAGAAACAGAAAAAATAGTCAAAGGTACCACTATTCATAATTGTGAACAAACAAAAAAGTATGCGAATTTTCCGCTTACTTGCCTGAGTAAACATGGATCTCTAAATATAATTGAAGCGATGGTTCACTCCTGCAACATATTTTTCTATGACGCGGGAGTGGATATAGGAATAGAAACAATCGACAAATATACCCAGATGTTCGGGTTGGGGGAAAAGACAGGTATAGAACTGCCGGAACTGCAGGGCAAAAGGAGCAATGAAGCTACAATGGCAATAAAAGAAGATGATCTTACCCATAGATGGAGCGAAGCCGACACCGCTCAGACAAGTATAGGCCAGCTGTATTGCCAATTTACTCCCGTGCAGCTTGCAAGGTATGCGGCAGCTTTGGGGACAAGGGGCAATCTGATGAATGCCCATATAGTACAGAAAAAAGTTTCTGAAGGAGGAAAAGTTACTGAAACAAAGCCGGAATGGGAAACTATAGAAGGAATTTCAGGCGACACATATGATACAGTAAACGACGGAATGGAAGGAGTTATAGAAAATTCATCCTCCATTAAGAAATATTTCAAGGATTTTCCTTTCAAAATTGCAGGCAAGACAGGAACACCTGAAGTAACTAAGGATAAATCATCAAATGGTACGTTTATATGCTACGCGCCTGCCAATGACCCACAGATCGCGGTGGTAGTTGTTTTGGAACAGGGTGTATGGGGATATAATGCGGCACCTATAGCGAGCGACATACTCAAGCAATATTTCCGCATAGACGCACCTGATCCGGAGGAATACAGCGTAGACAACGGAAGGGCATCCATATTGCCGTAAATTCACTTGAATGGGCAGCCATATTGCCTGAACACTAATGATAAATTATTTCGGAGGAACAGATGGATAAAGATTTGGTTTTATTTAAGAACAGTCCGGAAAGGCTGCTTATTATACTGGACAGTAATGTGGATTTTTCAGAGATACTTGAAAATATAAATCAAAAGATCCGCAAAAACTATAATTTTTTCAAAGGAGCATCATTAAGACTGAAATATTCAGGAAGAGAACTTTCTGAGGAAGAAGAGGCAAAAATCATCTGTTTGTTTAAGGAAACAGGTGATATGGATATTGTTGATATAAGCAGGGAAATTGTTGTACCGCAAAGTGAAGCGGAAATGATTTCAGAGGAATTTCATACGGACTTTTTGATGAAGAGGACGGAATCAGAAAACCTGTAAAGAAATTGAAGAGTATCGTTCAGATTTCTGAAGGGCTTGCTTCATACTACAGGGGAGATCTTTGCACGGGACAGAAAATAAGGTACAAAGGTACTGTTGTGGTTATGGGTGATGTAAAAGCGGGATCGGAAATAAGGGCAAGCGAAAATATAATAGTTTTCGGTACAATTAACGGTTCGGTACACGCCGGGGGCAAGAATTTGAGAACGGCAGCAATCATCTGCGAAAGGTTTGATACCCAGGAGTTCTCTATAGCGGGGATATCCCGGACCGAAGAAAAATTTATATCCAAAATTTTCAAAAGAAGATTTCTGTTTGGAAAGAAAAGGCCGGGAATGAAAATATTGAGCCTGGATAATAACCGAATTGTTATTGATACTTTGTCCGACTTATGAGTATAATAGAGAGAACAGCTTGAAAATGGGGTGATTACTTGATCAGGGATACCGGTAAAAGCTTTAAATACATATTGTTTTTATTTGGCATGGTTATTATTTTATGTTTATGTTTTGGATTTGTATATATTAGTGCGGCTCCGGATGATCCGGCAAACAATACGGCGGGAGGGACTGCAGCCGCGGCATCACAGCCGCCAGGCTCAGGACAGGGAACAACGAAGTCTCCGAACCAGTCACCGTCCGCGAGCGATCCAAGTGCGGCTCAAACTACCACCGGTACACCGGCGAGAAGTTCTATAAGACCCAGTTTCAACATAAGTTTCCCTATACGGCCATCTTCTTCCGCGAATACTTTGACAAATTCTCCGGCCGCAACATCTTCGGCTGTACCGTCCGTTACGCCTCCGGTTACACCCACCCCGGTCACGAATCCGAGTCCGGTGACAATGAAACCTATAGATCCCGGTGATATGCTGCCCGGATACAAGCCTGAGATAATATTAAAAAGTGACACATATAACTCTGCAATGGAGAAAGATTTAAATGGGTATATTATCAGAATAGCAGCTTCATGGAATGAGAGGAAGGATAGTAAAATAAATGAAGAAGAGATAGCGGCTTTTGAGAAAAAATATAACTGTAAAGTTGCTTTTCTTGAGCTCAGCAGAGAGACAATATATAATAGATTATTGATTTCATGCGCTACAGGGATAACTTATTTCGACGCGATATTGACAGATTCGTCAGAAATTCTTGTTAACTGCGAGCCGCTGGGACTGTTGGAAGAATTCAGCAAATATCTGACGGAGGATGAACTTAAAAAAATACCGGAAAGCTATAAGAAAATATTATCCGCCGAAGGAAAGCTGTACGGAATACCGGCTCACGCTCCGGACTTTTCGGGAATATGGTGCAATAAATCACTTATTAATAAATATGCCGTTCCGGATCCTGTTAAAATTTACAGCAGTAATAAATGGAGCTGGAACAACTACATGCCGGCGCTTTCTCTTTCAACGGGAGATATAATTGCTGACGGAAACTATGACTTGTTTGGTATTGCAGCTTCCGCCAATATTTACCGGCTTTGTTATGGAGTCGGTCGGAGGGTCGCTTTTCAGATGGACAGGGAAAGAGTTTATATCAGGTTTATCTAAAAATGTGTCGATAAACGGACTGACATTTGTCAGAGATGTTTATAAAAACGGATACATACCATACGGATATGAAACATATTTTTACCTGGAGCAGGCATGCTATCTTGCCGGAGAATCCTCAATGTATAAGAGTATAAAGCAATATCTGACAAAGAGCGAAATAAATTTCCTGCCATATCCGGCGGCCGAAGAGGAAAATCCGGGACATCCGTTGCAAACTATGCGGATTGTACCGCTATAGTCAAATCGTCAAGATATCCCGCCCACACCGCAGAGCTTTTGAAGATTCTTTACGGCGGAAGCAAATTTAATGAAAGGGTCAGCCAATTTTGTGAAGATAACAATTTTACGAAGCAAATAAAAGATGTTTACAACAAAATGCTGGATGATTTTACAATTGATTTCACAAAAGCATTTGATAAAGACAATAATTTGAATAACCGCGTAGATTCACTTTTAAGAAACGGTACATTTAGCGCGGAAATAGCCGCGGAAACAATAAATCCCATTATTGACAGCCTCATAAGCAAAAATAAGGTTAAAGTTAATTTAAAAAATGTACCCGTGGAGATAGATTGGTAAGAAATAAATGACACAGAAGGAGATTAGTATGAAAAGAGCTATCGTAACAGTCATAGGCAAAGACCGGGTCGGCATCATATATGAGGTGAGCAGATGTCTGGCGGAATCAAATATAAATATAATGGACATTTCACAAACCATACAGCACGATTATTTTGTCATGATGATGTTTGTGGATGTTTCCGGCTTAGAAATTTCTTTTGATGAAATATCCGGGAAACTGGAACATCTGGGAAACAATATGGGAATGCAGATCAAGATACAGAGAGAAGAGATATTCAACTCAATGCATAGAATTTAGGAGGCTGAATAAGTGAATAACATTGAAATAATCGAAACCATAAAAATGATTCAGGATCAGCATCTTGACATAAGAACTATTACCATGGGGATTTCGCTTCTGGATTGTGCTGACAGTGATATTAAAAGATCTCTTGACAAGATATATGACAAGATAACAAAATCTGCCGAAAACCTTGTGAAAGTAGGGGAGAGCATAGAAAAGGAATATTGTGTTCCTATAATAAATAAAAGAATTTCTGTTACTCCCATATCATTGGTCGCGGCAGCGGCAAAAACAGATAATTACGTTGAATTTGCAAAAGTTTTGGACAGGGCTGCTAAGACATGCGGAGTGAACTTTATAGGAGGTTTTTCGGCTCTGGTACATAAAGGGTATACTGAAGCGGATAAAATGCTTATAGATTCAATTCCGGAGGCACTGGCTTCGACAGAAAGAGTATGTTCATCGGTAAATGTTGCGACAACCAAATCCGGCATAAATATGAATGCCGTAAAGGACATGGGAATTGTTATAAAGAAAACTGCTGAATTAACAGCGGAGACCGGAGGCTTTGGGTGTGCAAAGCTTGTCGTATTTGCGAATGTTCCTGAGGACAACCCGTTTATGGCGGGTGCCTTCCATGGAATTGGTGAACCGGAGAGAGTGATAAATGTTGGTGTAAGCGGGTAGGAACGGTCAGAAGCGCAATTGAAAACGTGAGAGGTGAAGATTTTGAAACCCTTGCTGAAACGATAAAGAAAACAGCGTTTAAGATAACAAGAATGGGTCAGCTTGTTGCGAAAGAAGCATCCGAGAGACTCAATGTTCCCTTTGGTATCGTTGACCTTTCATTGGCGCCGACCCCCGCAATAGGAGACAGTGTGGCTCATATCCTGGAGGAAATGGGGCTGGAAAAGGTAGGAGCCCACGGATCCACAGCCGCGTTGGCACTCCTCAACGATGCGGTAAAGAAGGGCGGAACAATGGCGTCTTCATATGTGGGAGGATTGAGCGGTGCATTTATACCTGTAAGCGAAGATGCGGGAATGATAGACGCGGTATCATGCGGAGCGCTGAGTATTGAAAAACTGGAGGCTATGACATGCGTATGTTCCGTAGGGCTCGATATGATAGTGGTACCCGGTGATACAAGCGCAAGCACAATATCCGCCATAATAGCCGATGAAGCGGCAATAGGTATGATAAATACGAAAACAACGGCGGTAAGAATAATACCGGCTCCCGGTAAGCAGATAGGCGAGATGGTGGAATTCGGAGGCCTCCTGGGTTCCGGCTCGGTAATGCCGGTAAGCAAATATGACAGCAGTGTATTTATAGAGAGGGGCGGAAGGATTCCGGCACCCATACACAGCCTGAGAAATTAAACTGCATGGAAGAAACTACGCACCTAGCTCGTCGGAATATCCTCCGCTCATCGCTTCCGCCTGGCGACGAAAGCTTACCGCTGCGGGATTCCTCCTCTTCCCCAAAAGACTTGCAGTCCTTCGAAACGAAATAGGACATAAACTTCGTCTTATGAATTTAAGTTACAGCACGAAGGTGCGAGAACGAAGTGATTTTGGCAGATGCACTATGCACGTAATTTCATCCACGCTCAGAGCGTGAAAGTATTATATTAGGAAAGGACTGATCGGTTATGAAAGACAAAAGGGTAATCAATGAAATGGTTGTCAGATTCAAGAACTATTTTAATTTTAAAAAGGCAGGATCAAGGGAATTGATCAGACGTACCCTTCTTTTAGCCTGTGTTATAACTTTTGTTTTTTGCGGATATGATGTTGTCGAAAAATGGTATAATGATTATAAAACAAGGAAAAAATATGATAATATTGATAAGCCTGTAGATGATAAGAAAAATAATGATATGTTTAATAAATCTACGGAAAATATAGATAATTTTAATCTTATTGATATGGAGAATTTTACAGGAATATCAAGCGGATATCAGGCGAATGTTTCCGAATCTGAAAACGGGGATATCCTGGCAGGCAACGGAAATGTCATAGGCGAAGGATATTTGGGGCTGCTTGGGCGGAATGAGGATGTAGTCGGTTATGTTGAGATAAAAGATACAAACATTCAATATAATGTAGTACAGAATAAAGTGGATAACGAATATTATCTCAAGAAAGATATTGACAAGCAGTATGCATATGCGGGAACCATCTATATGGATTACAGGAACAGGATATACGGTGAGGATAAAAACACAATTTTATACGGGCATAATATGAACAACAAATCAATGTTCCAGAATCTTCATAAATACAAAGATGCCGAATTTGCCAAAGAAAATCTTTATATAACTTTTGATACCATTTATGAAAGCATGACTTGGGAAGTTTTCGCAGTATACAAAAACAACCTGAACAATGATTTTATCTATACTCAGGTGAGTTTTGGAAATGATGAGGAATATGCCGCGTACCTTAAGAATTGCAAAAGTGCTTCAGCTCATAAATTCAGCGCCAACCCGGGGATATATGACAGGATATTGACATTGTCAACCTGTGATTCAAGAGATGAAGTAAGATATGTAGTTCAGGCAATGCTTATTTCAAGAACAAAGAGATAAAACACATATTTGATAAATAGTCCGAATAGAAAGGATGGATGGATAAAAATGGAAAAGAAAATGATGACAGATGCAGATCTTAAAAGAAAAGGTGTGAAACTTGTTGTCGCTCATATAAGAAAGAAAATAGACAGAGAATTCGAGGGACAGGATCAGGTTTATGAATGGCTTGATGAAATGGATGAAGTCTTGGCTAAGGAAGAATTCGATAAGCTTGAATATATGGAAATGAGAAGCAAGTTCAACGATGTTATAGAACGTACACTTGACAGTGAAATGCGTTCAAAGTTCAGGGATTCATGGTACAGTTTCGGCAAAGCTCTTGACAAGAAAGTCAAGAAAAGATGAGAATCGGGATAATGGGAGGAACTTTTGATCCTGTTCACTACGGGCATATTTTTACGGCGAATGAAGTTATGGAAAAAATATGCCTTGATAAAGTGATGTTTTTACCTGCGGGGAATCCTGCCCATAAACGTGACAAGAAAATTACCGGCGCCGATCTGAGGTACAGGATGCTTGAAGCGGCTACAGAGGGATTTGAAAATTTTCTTATATCGGATATAGAAATAAAAAGGGAAGGATATACATATACTGTAGACACATTGAGGGAACTTCACAATATCCTGCCTACAGATACGGAAATAATATATATTATAGGTGCGGATGTTGTTTCCGAGCTGGATACGTGGAAGGATTATGAGCAGGATTTTAAGCTGTGCAGCTTTGCCGCTGTTCTCAGGCCGGGTTTTTCACAGGAGTATTTTGATATTTCGGTGAAAAAAATGACAAAGCTCGGCGCTCACGTAATACCCGTAAATATTCAGCAGAGAAACATTTCATCAAGCGGGATAAGAGAAAAACTGAAGGCAGGGCATCCGGTCGACGGGCTGCTTCCCGATAAGGTGATTGAAATAATTGAGAGAGAAAGAATTTATGAAGAGGGCGCTGGATGATACCATTTACGGATATTATAAATGATTTGAGAAAACGGATTACACCTGAAACCTTTACCCATTCGATGGGGGTTCTCGGTATGGCCGTCCGGCTTGCAAGACGTTGGGACGGTGACGAGGAAAAATGCGCCATAGCGGGAATGATCCACGACTGCGGAAAGCTTGCGGTCAGGGATAATATTATACAGGAATGTATGAAATATAAAATTGAACTGAGTGAGGAAGATTTGGAATGTCCTCAGGTCATACATGCTTATCTTTCGGAGGCTGTCGCACGGGAGGTCTACTGTATTGACGATGAAGAGCTTCTTGCAGCGGTGAGAAACCATACTATGGGCAGTCCGGATATGAGCCTGACGGAGAAAATTGTTTTTACGGCGGATATAACCGAGCCGGGACGAACAGGTAAATATTTTGAAGAGCTTAGGGAACTGGCTTTTAAAAATCTTGATGAGGCTGTGCTTTCGGCATATGTTCAGGCAATAGAGTATAATAAGGGAAAAGGAAATTATATTCATTCAAAAACTATAGAAAATAAAAATAAATTGGAGGAAATACTGTATGGATATAAAACAGAAAGCAGAGTTAATAGCCGGTTTGATGAAGGATAAGAAAGCAATTGATGTCGAGGTGATCAATATCTCGGAATTGACTATAATTGCCGATTATTTTGTAATATGTTCGGGTACTTCTTCTACTCATGTGAAAGGAATCGCAGACGAAATTGAATTTAAGCTTAAAGAAAACAATATTGAATGTACTCATATAGAAGGTTATCAAACCGCCAAATGGATACTTATGGATTATGGAGATGTGGTGGCACACGTATTTTTTGAAGAGGACAGACAATATTATAATCTTGAACGGTTATGGAAATCTCTACAATGAGAATCATTTCCTGATACTAGTAATACCCCTGGGAAATAGTTATGCTTATGTAAAAGTATAATAAAAGGGGTTGTAAGTATGAATGTAAGATTGTTTGGCAGAGTGTTTTTTCTTTCAAAAACCATATTATATATAACAGCAGTGGTTCTGTCAGCCGCGGCGGCTGTCGCAGGTTTCTTTTATCTGAAAAACGAGAACCGGGAAGTTCCTCTTATAAAGTCTATGCCCAGCGATGAGATTTCCGCTTCGGTCAGCAGTGCGGCAAGTAAAATAGAACCAGGGAGCCTGCCGGAAACAATAAAAGTATATATTGTGGGAGCTGTCAGAAATCCGGGGATATATGAAGTGGCAAAGAAGACTGTTGTTTATGATATCGTGAATGCGGCAGGCGGATTGCTTCCGGAAACAGACAGTGGAAACATAAATATGGTGCAGGAGATAAATGAGAACCTTATGCTCAGGGTCCTGACAGAAGAGGAAAGAAAAGAAAAAGGATCGGAATCCTCCCTGTTGATAATAAAAGACGGGGGAATTGCCGCCGACGTACAGACAACCGGCGGAGACAACGGATCGAGTGAGGACGGGCAATCAGGTAAGATAAATATAAATACCGCGGGGAAATCAGAACTTATGACACTTCCGGGAATAGGCGAGGCAAAGGCGCAGGATATAATTTCATACAGAGAGACAAGCGGAAATTTCAAGGCAATTGAAGAAATCATGAATGTAAACGGGATCAAGGAAGCCAGATTTAATGCAATAAAGGATCTGATAATTGCTTAAGTCACTGTTAATGCTTGAAATAAGCTATGCTTTAATGTAAAATTAAAAGATACTATAAGGATTGAAGGGACATGGTTTTATGATAAAAGTTACTTTGAAAGGTGATGTAGTTAAAGAATATGACAGCGGAGTCACTGTTTTTGACATCGCCGGAAGTATAAGCGAAGGGCTTGCAAGGGTATCTCTGGCAGCAGAAGTTGACGGGGAAGTCCGGGAGCTTTCCTATGCGGTGACCAAAGACTGTTCCCTGAATTTACTTACTTTTGATTCTGAAGCCGGCAGAAAGGTATACAGGCATACCTCATCCCATATCCTGGCTCAGGCTGTCAAACGCCTGTATCCTACGGCAAAACTGGCAATAGGTCCCGCAATTGATAACGGGTTTTATTATGATTTTGATTATGAGAGGTCTTTTACACAGGAAGACCTAGTTAAAATAGAAGAAGAAATGAAGAAGATAATTAAAGAAAATCTTGCAGTTGAAAGGTTTGAGCTGCAGAGAACAGAAGCTCTTTCTTTAATGGTTTCTATGAATGAGACATATAAAGTTGAATTGATCGAAGATTTACCCGAAGATGCTGTGATTTCTTTCTATAAGCAAGGTGAATTTACAGATTTATGCGCAGGTCCTCATCTTGATAATACCGGTAAGGTCAAAGCTGTTAAAAATTACCCAGACAGCGGGAGCTTACTGGAGGGGCGATTCAGATAAGAAAATGCTCCAGAGAATCTACGGCACAAGTTTTCCTGACAATAAAATGCTTACAGCGTATCTTGAAGCGGTTGAAGAGGCTAAAAAGAGAGATCACAATAAATTGGGAAGAGAATTGGAGATATTTACGACTTCCGACCTTATAGGGCAGGGGCTTCCGGTTCTGTTGCCCAAAGGAGCAAAAATAATACAGATATTGCAGCGTTTTGTTGAAGATGAGGAAGCCCGGAGAGGCTGGCAGCTGACCAAAACTCCTTTTATGGCAAAGAGCGATCTTTATAAGCTTTCAGGACACTGGGATCATTACAGGGACGGAATGTTTGTATTAGGTGATGAGGAGAAGGACAAAGAAGTATTTGCGCTGCGTCCTATGACATGTCCTTTCCAGTATCAGGCTTATTTAAGTAAAGGACGTTCCTACAGGGATCTGCCCATAAGATACAATGAAACTTCAACACTTTTCAGAAATGAATCCAGCGGCGAAATGCATGGGCTCATAAGAGTAAGGCAGTTCACAATTTCCGAAGGACATCTGATGTGTACTCCGGAACAGCTTGAAGATGAATTTAAAGGCTGTCTTGAGCTGGCAATATATATGCTGAAAACATTGGGACTATATGAAGACGTATCTTACCGTTTTTCAAAATGGGATCCGGAAGATGAAGAGAAATATATCGGAACCCCGGAACAGTGGGACGAGGCTCAGAATGTAATGGAGAAGATACTAGGGAATCTTGAGATACCATATTCTGTGGGGATCGGGGAGGCTGCTTTTTATGGGCCAAAGCTTGATATACAGATAAAGAATGTTTTCGGGAAAGAAGATACCCTCATTACGATCCAGGTTGACCAGCTATTGGCTGAGAAATTCGGTATGGAATATACCGACAGGGACGGAAGCAAGAAGAACCCATATATAATTCACAGAACTTCTATCGGATGTTATGAAAGAACACTGGCACTTCTTATTGAGAAATACGCCGGCGCGTTTCCGGCATGGCTTGCACCTGTTCAGGTCAAAATTCTGCCCATCATTGATAAACATTTTGATTATGCTTATGAAGTTGCAGCCAAACTCAGGGAGAACGGGATCAGGGCGGAAGTGGATTCCAGAAATGAAAAGATCGGATATAAAATAAGAGAGGCACAGCTGGAGAAAGTTCCGTTTATGCTTGTGGCTGGTGATAAGGAAATGGACTCGGGATCGGTTGCGGTAAGGTCAAGAAGAGAGGGTGAGCTGGGATCGATGGAACTCAGCGCATTTATAGATAAGTTAGTTAAGGAAGTAAATGAGAAAATCCGGTAATACCCGGAGAATATTATGGGAAGTATTATGTAAGTATTATGTAAGTATTATGTAAGTATTATGTAAGTATTATAAGGAGTTGTTATTATGAAATTTAACATGGAGTTCTTTAACAATAAAAGATTGCTTGTTATTTTAAGCGGAGTGGCAAGTATTATGATTGCACTTGTTATTTTCGTTATGTCTATGATCGGATTCGGCAACATTTCGGCTTTTATGTTCGGTTCAAAGGATACGCCGGAACTGACTGCAGGTGAAATCGGAAACGGGCAGCAGTATAACGCCTTCTTCAGAGACGCCGTCAATTTCGCCGACATATTCGGAATATACAGATACATATACGGACACCGCTACCCAGTCTATATCGGATACCCCTTCACAGGATACACAAACGCCGTCAGATAATACGCAGACAACAAACCCGGCAACAGAGTCTCCCGATATATCCGCGTCGGTTTCGCCTTCGGAGATTAAAGTTACAAGCATGAAAATAAACCAGGGATCCTCTATCACACTTAAAACAGGTGCCAGCCAAAAGCTTACTGCTTCTGTTACACCCAGCAATTCATCAGCTTATACGTTAAAATGGACCAGTTTAAATCCATCTGTTTTATTTGTTGCGGAAGATGGAACAGTAATGGCTGTTTCAGAGACAAAAGCAACTGCTTATGTAGCAGTGAGATGCTATTCCAAAGTAAATCCGGATGAACAATGGGCAATAGCTCAGATTCAGGTCAATGTTGTACCTGAAACAGTTTCGGTTACCAATGTTTATATTAATAATAGCTCCGGTACTACTTCTTTGAATATTGGAGAATCCATTGAACTTAATGCCATAATTCAACCGGACAAAGCAACTGACAAAACTGTAAAATGGACTTCCAGCAATACATCTGTAGCAGCTGTATCAAGCAGCGGAAACAGCGCAAGAGTTACTGCGAAAGCGCCCGGAGAAACAACAATTACCTTAACGGCGTCCAATGGTGTAAAAGCTACTTTAAAAATAAAAGTTTTGGATAATACTACTGTTGAGCCGCCTGATACTGATCCGGGTACTCAATAATAACTATTTTAAAAACGAGGGGTAATACGCAGCGTTATGTTTTATCTATATCTTGTAATTATAAATTTCCTGTCTTTTTATGCTGTGCGGTCTGATAAGAAAAGAGCGTTGTTCAGCAGGTATAAATTCGGAGAGAGAACTTTGCTTATATTTGCCCTGTTAGGAGGAAGCCCCGGTGTTCTGGTAAGTATACATTATTACAAGTACTTAAATATCAAACCGGCTTTCAGAGTAGGTATTCCTGTTATATTTGTGCTGCAGATCATACTGATTTTACTGTATATTATGAAATAAACTATTTATTATTAAAAAATAAACTGATTGGTGAGAGAAAATTATGGCGTTTAAATTTATTAAGGAAATTCCTTCCGCGAAGGAAATAATTGAAAAATATCCTCTGACTGAGGAACTTCTTGCCGCTAAAAAGCGGCGGGATATTGAAATAGCGGATGTTATTTCCGGGAAAGAGGATAAGTTACTTGTTATTATAGAGATATGTTCCGCCGATAATGAGGATGCTCTTTGCGATTATGTCAACAGGCTGTCAGCGGTCCAGGATAAAGTCAGGGATAAATTAGTTCTTATTCCGAGAATATATACCAATAAGCCGAGAACAACAGGAGAAGGTTATAAAGGTATTTTACATCAGCCTGACCCGGAAAAAGAACCTGATATCGAAGCCGGAATCATTGCTCTGAGGAAAATGCATCTGCGCTCCCTGAGTGAATCAGGACTTTTTGCCGCCGATGAGATGCTTTATCCGGAAAACCATACATACCTTGATGATATACTTTCATATGTGGCGGTGGGAGCCCGGTCGGTGGAGAACCAGCAGCACAGGCTTACTGCCAGCGGGCTGAATGTCCCTGTGGGTATGAAGAATCCTACCAGCGGTGATTTCTCCGTAATGCTGAATTCTGTGTATGCCGCGCAGCGGGGACATGTTTTTGCTTATCAGGGACATGAAGTAAGAACTACCGGAAATCCTTATGCCCATACCGTATTGAGAGGCGCGGTAAATAAACACGGCCAGACCATAACCAATTACCATTATGAGGACCTGAATCTTCTGTGTTCTATGTATGCGGGACAAAATCTTTTAAATCCCGCGGTAATTATTGATACCAATCATTCGAATTCCGGGAAAAACTACGCGGAACAGCCGAGAATAGTCAAAGAAGTTCTGCATAGCAGAAAAGTTTCGCCGGATATAAAGAAAATTGTCAAAGGATTTATGATAGAGAGCTATATTGAAGAAGGAAATCAGAAGGTAGGGCAGCATATTTACGGAAAGTCTATTACAGATGCATGCCTTGGATGGGAGGCCTCGGAGAGGTTATTATACGAAATGGCGGAAAGAACATGAGTTTAGCAGATGGTTTATTTATTGACATGTGTAAAGATATTATAGAAAACGGCTATAGTACCGAGGGTGAGAAAGTGCGTCCCAGATGGGAGGACGGATCTTATGCATATACTGTCAAGAAATTTGGGGTTGTCAACAGATATGATCTGTCAAAGGAGTTTCCTGCGATTACTCTCAGAAAAACATATATTAAGTCTGCCATTGATGAGATTCTCTGGATATGGCAAAAGAAATCCAATAATGTCAATGACCTCAGAGGTCATATCTGGGACAGCTGGTAGATGAGAACGGTTCTATAGGTAAAGCCTACGGATATCAGCTAGGAGTGAAACACCGGTATAAAGAGGGTATGATGGATCAGGTGGACAGGGTTATTTTTGACTTGAAAAATAATCCGTATAGCCGGAGGATAATTACCAATATATATGTTCATCAGGATTTGCAGGAAATGAACTTGTATCCCTGCGCTTACAGTATGACTTTCAATATTACCGGAAATAAGCTGAATGCTGTTTTGAATCAGCGTTCCCAGGATGTTCTGGCAGCCAATAACTGGAATGTTGTAC
Source organism: Holotrichia oblita (assembly GCA_023690525.1). Lineage (NCBI taxonomy): Eukaryota > Metazoa > Arthropoda > Insecta > Coleoptera > Scarabaeidae > Holotrichia > Holotrichia oblita. Next base: position 11,119 of record JALQSN010000426.1, on the reverse strand, counting down.
AGTATGCGGCTTTGCTGCATATGTTCGCTCAGGTAACCGGGTTTGAGGCAGGCGAACTGGTTCATGTTATCGCTGACGCCCATATATATGACAGGCATATTCCAATTATTAATGAACTTATTACAAGGGAAACTTTTCCTGCTCCTAAATTTATTATCAATCCGGATGTAAAGGATTTTTATGATTTTACCCGGGATGATTTTGTTATTGAAGATTACAGGCATGGTGAAGAAATAAAAAACATTCCCATTGCGGTATAGTTTTCCGATGTTTGATTTTTACTTGCGGAGGTTGTTATGAATCTGATTGTTGCTGTGGATAAAGCCTGGGGTATAAGTTGTGAAGGAAAATTGTTGTATTCCATACCCGAAGACATGAAATTCTTCAGAAGGACAACTCTTGGTAAAGTAGTGATTATGGGCAGGAATACGCTGGAATCGTTTCCCGGAGGGAAGCCCCTGTCCGGGAGGACAAATATTGTGCTTTCAACTAACAGGGAATATACTGTGGAAGGTGCTTCGATGTGCCATAATATTGAAGAACTTTTTGAGTCAATAAAGGATTTCGATCCTGATGATGTTTTTGTGATCGGGGGGAAAATTGTGTACGAACTTCTGCTGGATTACTGCCAAAAGGCTTATATAACTAAAATCCGTGATGTGAGAAGATGCGATACACAATTAATTAATATTGATGAGCTAAAGAACTGGAAACGAAGTTTTACCTCAGAAATACATAGTCATGAAGGTATTGAGTTTACGTTCAATACATATGTTAATAAAAGTGTTTTACCCTACCGTTTATTACATAATCAATAAATCAAAAGATAATAATCATTAGAATAGTTCATTTTCCACAAGCTGTTCAAGAGTTTGTTTTCTGCGGATTTCTTTTAAACTGCCATTTGATGAAAAAAGGATTTCAGGAATTTGTGTGTGAGAATTATAATTCATAGGTGTCATCGAAGAACAATACGCACCGACCCCTCCAATAACAACAAAATCACCAATATCAGGTTCTGCCATTTTTCGCGGTATGTTTAATCCTTCACTGTTCAAACACTGTGAATCACCGCTTTCACAGCACTTACCTACAATTACAGCTTCAAAGGCATCACTTTCTGCTTCCTTAAAAAACTCGGATGATAAAAGATTCCCACGTTCGGAAATTATATAAAACGGATGTTCTGATGCATACAATAACGGACGGGCATTGATTTCCATACCGCCATCGGTAATGATAAAATTCAGACCATCATTTCCTGTTTTTTTCTTGTCAATAACCTGTGTAATTGCGTATCCGGCGTTTGCCGCAACATATGTTCCCGGTTCTATCTCCATTTTTAACCTGCGGCCGGTTTTATGATAAAATCTTTCAAGCCTGTCTTTGGCGTATTGTCCCAAATCTTGTATATTTGCCGGGTTTTCATCAGGCATACGCGCTTCTCTCAAACCACCGCCAAAACTAATGGTATCGGCATCATGAAAATATGTTTCAAGGAAATTCAGTTCCAAATCAATATTGCTGCGCCATATTTGGGGGTCTGCACCAGAACCTATATGAACATGTATATGGTCAAAAACAATATTTTTATCACCGGCGTATTGTATTGCTTGTCCGATATCTGATAAATGTATGCCAAAGCAGGAATATTTATCACCTGTGTTGCGTGTTGATGATTCTCCTGATCCAACGCCGGGATGAACCCTGATGGCTAAATTTATACCATTCGCTGCGGCAAAGTCACCAATTAAATAGAGTTGGCGTAATGAACAGACATTATATTTAAGTCCCTGCCGGATCATATTTTCCAGTGTTTTTCTTTCTGTGCCGGCATATACTTCCTGTGTTGTCAAAATAATATCGGAATAATCAATTCCTGCCAGAAAAGCGCGCCTTACTTCGTTCAGCGAGCTGGCATCAAACCGTAACCCCTGATTATGAATTACTTTAAGGATGGCTTTACCTGAGTTTGCTTTCATAGCGTATCTTACTGTAAGGCCATAAGCGTTTGGCATAGATTTTAGTATATTACATTTTTCAATAATAAGTTTTTCATCATATAAATATACAGGTGAACCTACCATTTCTATTGTCTTCAGAATGACGGCAGTATTCACACTGCTAAATCCGTTTAAGTATTCCATAAAATCCCCCATAGTAAAAATTCTTTTCGTAAATATAACGTTATTATATAACAAAAATCGTTTTACATCAATATTCTGCCGTCAACCTATTCCACTCAACTCCGGCATTGACCCTTTAAATTTCTCGCAAACAGCAGGTTTGCCGCATGGCGGTGCGGTATACCGGACGAGTTGCAATCAAAAACATATTCTGTGCAATTCTCGATGTACCAATCGTGGAAATAGGTAAACAACTGCCCGGACTTCCAATGGTAAGAATGGTCTTCTTTTTCTGGCGGCGGGCTAATAAACGGTTTTTCAACAAAAACATGAAACACGGCAAGGCCATTTTCGTTCACATGGGATTTATAGTTCACCATAATCTCATCACGCAATTCCGGCTTGATATAATGCAGCACACCGCTTGAATATAATATATCGTAGTTTTCGTCAAGTCGATAATCCCATAGATCGGCACGAAAGGTTCGTACATGGATACGGGCTTTATCGGCGAGACGCTTGGTTTTTTCCAATCCTGCTTCCGAAATATCAAAAGCGCTTACATCATATCCGCAACGGGCAAAAAATACAGCATCCTTCCCTTCGCCGCATCCAATGTCCAGAAGTTTCAATGGTTTTGCCGGCGGCATCAACTCAAGAATCTTGAGACAGTTCGTGTTGGGTTTAACGCCCCAAAAATATTTTTCTTTCAAATAATCATTTTCGTAATATGAAACATCGCCGGTAAAAGCTGCGTAACCCATCAATTTATCAATACCGACATTTAAAACGCGGGCGAGTGTCGGAAGCAACATCGTGTCAGGCACGGTCTGTCCTGTTTCCCATTTGCTGACCGCTTGAAAAGTTATTCCAAGTTTGTCGGCAAGCGCCTCCTGCGTCATACCTAAATCTTTCCTGTATCGAGATATATTTCCTGCTAAAATTTCACGCATAATAATCACCACCTTTAAGAATATTATGCGATATACGCTACCAGAAAACAATAACCGCGTATTTGAATTTTTAGAAAATTCAACCGGTATTTGAAGTTGCAAACACATATTCAATACGACATCGAAAAATTTGAATCTGATATTTGCATTAAAGTCTATATTCCTCGGCCAAGGCTTTAAACGCCGGCAAGGCTTTTATAATCATGTCCTTTTTCACGCAATAAGCGATCCTGACATAACCCGGGCTTCCGAAATCATCACCCGGAACAATGAGTAATTCATGCTTCTTTGCCTTTTCGCTGAAGGCGTTTGCATCCGGTTCCGGAGATTTTACAAAGAGATAGAATGCTCCGCCCGGTTTGACACAGTGGAAACCGATATTTTTCAAACCGTTATATAAAAGATCTCTGTTCTCAAGATAGCAGGATATATCGGAACTCTGACCTATACAACGGGCAACCACCCGCTGGAAAAGGCTTGAGGCGCACACATATCCCAATGCTCTTCCCGCTCCGCAGACTGCCGCGTAGATTCTGTGCCAATCCTCCATTTCATTGGAAACCAGAATATAACCGATCCTTTCACCGGGTATGGACAGAGATTTACTGTAAGAATAACAGACAAAGGTATTTTTATAGTAATTTGGGAGATAAGGTACTTCAAGCCCGTCATAAGCAAGCTCCCTGTATGGTTCGTCCGTTATCAGATAAACGGGATGAGCATACTCAAGAGACTTATCATTCAAAATCCTGCAAAGCTTTTCTATTGTTTCTGCAGAATAAACCATACCTGAAGGATTATTCGGTGAATTTATGATAACAGCCTTTGTTGAGGGATTTACAGCCTTTTCAAATTTATCGAAATCTATCTGGAAATCCCGTTCATCGGCGGGGATCACGGTCAGACGCGCCCCGGCTGCTTCCACAAATACCTTGTATTCCGGGAAAAACGGGGCAAAAGTTATGAATTCATCCCCCAGGACAGTCAGAGCCTTGAAGCATATGCTAAGGGAAGCCGCCGCACCTGATGTCATATAGAGATTGTCGGCACCTACATTGGTTCCGTGTGTTTTGTTAAGGTAGCCGGCAATGGCTTTTCTTACCGATAAATCCCCCTGGGCTGAGGTATATCCGTGCAGGAGAACCGGATCGGTGTTTTCCAGCAGATCGCAAATAGCTTCTTTAACTGATTCCGGCGCGGGAATGCTCGGGTTGCCCAGGCTGAAATCGTATATGTTTTCAGCGCCTATTTCGGCGGCTCTTTTTTTACCGTATTCAAAAAGCTCCCGTATAACAGAACGGTTGCTTCCCAGTTCATACATTTTTTCTGAAATCATACTAAATTCTCCTTACAGATATTTTTAAATATTTTATCACAAAAACCTTTCATAAAAAATATTTTTGTCCGAGAATTCTCTGATATCTTCAATATTACTATACAGTGAATAAGCTATCAGAAGTTTTGCGTACGCACTTTCCACAGACATTCCGCAAATCCCGTAAATATCATTTTGAAGCATTTTGTCTGTTGAAAAATATTTTTCCTCTTTGTTCCTGAACGGGGCAAGGAACAGCGGGATGTTCATGTCTTTACAGCGTTTTTTAAAATTAATTATGGAGTAAACCGAATCAGTTTCGTCGATGCATGCGGTAAATGAATGATAGGTTTCGTGAAGTACAGCTTTTACAGAGCAATTCAGATTGAACATGTCATATCTAAGTCCGGTATAAGGTTTTATTAGGAGTACGCAGGGCTCCAGCGGTTTAATTTTGTTTATGAGAAGAGGAATGGAATATCAAATGACCGGGGATTGCTTTCGTGGTGAACAGGTGTGAATACGCCGCTGTCTATATGTCCAAGGTCTACTCCATTTACGCTTTCATATGCATCAATGAAAGCCCGGGACTGTTTTATCCTTGAACCTAGGTATACTGAAGTACGTCCCTGGTTATTACGGAAAATTACAAAAGTTCCCGGGAGTTTATAGCTGCAGATGAAATCAACGGCTTTTTCAAAATTTGAATGTCCGTTTGTATCAGGGTCAAATAAATTATGATTGCTTGCCACAAAGACAACCGGAATGTTTATTCCGGCCAAAAGCATGCTTACCAGTGATGATGTATAGGGCAGTGTATCGCTTCCATGGGTGATTATAATGCCGTCGTATTTTGTATAATCAACATTCTTGAGAGCGGCAATAAGCAGATTCCACTTTGGAACCGTCATATTCTCGCTTAATATCTGCAATGGTTCCAGTGTATCAAAAACAACATCGTTTTTGTATATGGATGAAGAATGTTTTTTGTAATATTCAAGAAGAAAATAAGTTTGTTTTACCGCAAGGACGCCTTTACTGTCCGGCGGTGCGCAGCTGATAGTCCCTCCGGTGAAGATTACAGATATGTTCACTTTGTTTCCTCCTCTTCCCCAAAAGACCTTTGGTCTTCCGGAGCTCCTTTTATTATAACTTGCTTTAGTCTGGCCGGTCAGGATTTACGCTTTTTGGCATAAATTGCCGGAGATATACCGAATTTATGTTTGAACATTTTGGAAAAATTAAATACATCGGTATAGCCTGAGCTTACGGCGGCGGCACTTATACTGTACCCGTGATTTGTAATAAGATTTGCGGCATTGTCAAGGCGTACATCGACTAGATATTGCTGGGGTGACCTGCCTATGTATTTCTTAAATATTGTACTAAAATAACTGCGGTTGATATTCAGATTGTCCGCTATCTGTTCAACGGATATGGAATGCATATAATTGATGTCAATATATTGTTTGGCTTTCTTGATATGTTCATCCGCCTTGCTTTTTTTTGTTGTTTCCGGCCGTTCAATAATTGATAAAAGTTCATAGATTTTTCCGCAGATATAGAGTTCTTTTTGCTCCAAATGACCGGATCCTTTTATTGCATGAAAAATATGCTCGGCCTGCGGAATATCAAGGATTGAATTTTTGTTTATTGTAGGGCTGTCAAAGGACAATTCGAATCCTACCCAGCAATAATGCCAGGGATCCCCGGGATCCGCAAAATAATGCACAACCTCGAAAGGATGTATTATGAAAGCCTGACCCTTTGTTACGGTATATTGTGTATTGGATGTATGAAATGTACCCTTGCCTGAAAAAATAAAGTGGATCAGATAATATTGTCTTGAAGTCGGATACACGGAAGTTTGTGGCACAAAATTCTTCACCGCACTCTGTCGGGTTTATATCCTTGAAATGTTTGTTTAATATAAAAATGAAACTCATAATTTTCTCCATTATATCGCTGGTTTCGACAGCAACGCGTACAAAATATATCACATTATAACATAAAGATATTGCATAAAAACAAAACAAAAACACATAAAATCACTACATCAGCTTATTGTTTAATAATATTATAACAAGTATAATCAAAAATATAACTAACATTTTAATCTGATATACAGCGGATGTCAATAATGGGCGGATATCAATACTGAAAAACCGCTTGCGGAAAAGTGAAGAAAATAATAATTGAGGAGATATTTGCTGTGAAACGATGGAAAGTTATTTTGGTGGTCTGTATTGTGGTGAGCCTGATAGGAGCCATTGCAATACCTATAATTTTAATAAAGAACAAAGATCCCTGGAATGATGGGGCTGACTGGCCTGAATTGACGGCTTACAATAAATTAAGCCCCGGTCAGAGTTATTTTAGCGGAATCGAGTGGACGGGGAATAAAGACAGTGAACAGCATAATATTTTTGAAGTAAACAGGGAGAAAGCCCATTCGGCTGATATACTTCCTTATGACAGTGTGGATAAGGCCAGACAAGGCGCAGTGGATTATAATCAGGAATTATCTGCTTATTATCAACTGTTGACAGGAGAAGGGCAAAACTGGGATCTTACCGTATATAAGAATCTTACTGACGCGGAAGAAGCAGGAATTCCAGGTGAATTTTACAAAATGGGTTTTACAGGAACTCAGGATAATGCATACAGCGGCAACGATGAAGTTTCTACCTACAAAAAAGCTGATTACGGCTGCGGGTGGAAATCTGTTACACTTCCCGCAAGCTGGCAAACCCAAGGGTTTGACTTTCCTATATATACAAATATTGATATGCCCTGGCTCGGAGCATATGGAAATAAAGGAAGCAGGGATAAACCGGGTGAAAGTATACCGCTTGCTCCTGAGAAAACAAACCCGGTAGGATTTTACCGCCGCAGTTTCGATGTGGATCCCGACTGGTTGGAAAACGGTAAAAAGGTTTATATATCTTTTCAGGGTGTTGAATCTTGTATGTATCTTTATGTAAACGGAAATGAGGTCGGATATACCGAAGATTCATACGATGCCCATGATTTTGATATAACGCCGTTTTTGAACAAGGACGGTAAAGAAAATTTGCTGGCAGTGCGTGTACACCGCTGGTGTGACGGAAGCTGGCTCGAAGATCAGGATACTATCAATCTCGCAGGTATTTTCAGGGATGTATATTTGTATGCAACTCCCGCAGTACATATAAGAGATTATAAGGTGGAAACTGATCTTGATGATAAATTTGTAAATGCGGAATTAAAATTACGTTTGAATATACAGAACATGAGCACGGATACCATAAGCAATTATGGAATTGATGTTAAATTATTCGATGCTGACGGTAAAAATATCTTTTCTTCCAATTCATTGAGGGGAAATGTACCCCGGATCGAATCGGGAAGCGAAGAAATTTTGGAATTGAGCCGGAATGTCAGAAAACCGAGATTATGGTCGGATGAAGACCCTTACTTATATACTCTTGTGATATCTCTTTATGACAAAACTACCAAAAAGCATTTCGAAAGTATAAGCCAGCAGCTTGGATTCAGGGAAATAAATTTTACCAAAACAAACGTGGACGCGAACTTTGAGAAAACGGAAACTAAATATGAAAATATTACTATAAATGGTAAACCGCTTGTTTTCAGGGGAACGAACAGGCAAGATACCGATGCGCAAACTGGTAAGTATATAAGCAAAAAACTTTATGAAAAGGATATCCGGATGATGAAGGAATATAATATAAATTCTGTCAGGACGTCCCATTATCCCAATGACAGATATCTGTATTATTTATGCGATAAATACGGTCTATTCGTAATGGCTGAAGCAAATGTGGAATTCCATGCGACTAATGGTATAAGCGATACTGTAGCTAAATATTTTACAGAAGTATATAACGACCGTATTATTTCCAATATGGAGGCGCAAAAGAACCGAACCTCCGTAGTTATGTGGTCATTGGGAAATGAAAGCGGAAATACGCCGGTAAGCAAAATGTTTCAGAGATCCATCCAGGAAGCAGTGCGGCTTATGGATTCAACACGACCGGTACATTTTGAAAGTCTTAATACCAACGGAGGAGTTGATGTGGGGAGTAGTATGTATCCGAGTGTAAGCGACACGGATAAATGGGCTGATTTTTCAGACAATATGCCATATTTACTTTGTGAATATGCTCATTCTATGGGTAACGCCACAGGAAATCTAATGGAATATTGGGATGTATTCCGTTCACATTCAAATGTTTTGGGCGGATTTATCTGGGACTGGGTTGATCAGTCAATAGCGACACCTATTCCCGATTCGGCTAAAGAACCATGGGATTATTATGATTCTATAGGAATGGAAGAAATGGCAGGTAAATATTACGGATACGGAGGAAGTTGGGGTGATGTGATAAATTCGGGTGATTTTTGCGCAAACGGACTTGTTTCAAATGACCGTACACCCCAGCCTGAACTCGAAGAGGTAAAATATGTATACCAATCACTCTGGTTCAGCAGTGACGCCAACAGTATACTTAACCGTAAAGTAGAAATATATAATGAGATGTCATTTTTAAGCACAGATATATATACATTTGAATGGGAGCTGGTTGAAGACGGGATAGTGATCGGTTCAGGTACTTTTAGCGAAACAGTTCAACCCGGGAAAGAAAAAAGCGTAGAGATCCCCTATACCCTGCCTGACAAACTAAAAGACGACGGAGAATATTTCCTGAATCTGTATGCAAAATTGAAAAATGATACTCTATATGCGGACAGCGGTCATATTGCGGCATATGAACAATTAGCTGTTCCTGTAAGCATATCCAATGTTCCGGGGGTTAACACATCGGATATGTCCTCAATAGAAATAATTGAAAACGGAGAAGAGTTAAAATTAAACGGAAGCAAATTTACCCTTATATTCAGCAAAAAATCCGGATCGATAACAGGATATATATATGACGGGCAAACCATCCTTACTGAGGGACCGGTACCCAATTACTGGAGAGCCAGAGTCAATAATGACGTTGGTGTTGACGGTAAATGGGAAAGAGCAAACAAGAACATGAAGGTTAAAGAATTTAATGTTACTCCTTCCGGTGACGGTAAATCGGTAAATATTTTTGTAAAGTTTACTCTTCCCGGTGCTAACAGTTCCGTACAAACTATGGAATATACCGTTTACGGATCGGGAGAAATCTCTGTAAAAGCGGAGCTGAACCCGGCTTCCGGTTTAGGTGAAATGCTGAAATACGGAGCTGAGCTTATATTGCCGGCGGGTTATGAAAATATAATATATTATGGAGCCGGGCCGCAGGAAACTTTTCAGGACAGGAACAAAGGCGCCTTGATCGGCGAATATAAAACAACCGTTACAGATTCATTTTATCCGTTTGTTCTTCCGCAGGCGTCGGGGAACCGCACCGGTGTACGTTATATGGCTTTGGAAGACCCGTCAAATCCGGTAGGAATCATGGTTGTGGGTTCTGACGTTTTAGAAGCAAGCGCCCTTCATTTTACAACTGCTGAATTGAGCGGTAAATCCTATCCTTATAAGTTGAAACAGACTGACCATACTGTTTTAAATATTGATCTTATATCAAGAGGATTGGGCGGAGCAAGCTGCGAATGCGCAGCCGCTTGACGAATACAAGATGTCAGGGAGTAAGGAATATAGCTATTCTTATACCATTGTTCCTTATGTAAAGGATTCCGGATCACTTATGGAAATCAGTAAAATATGGCGTGACGCGGAAGCTTCGATATAGATGAGCTGAATAAAGAAATGGCGGAAAATACGGACAATCTGATTGAAGAAGTCAGGGATGTATTTACTTATATTGAAAAGTCCAATGTAGAAGCCGCAAGGAAAGCCTATGACAATCTTACCGAAAGTCAGAAAGCTCTGGTTACAAAATATGATGTTCTGCTTGAAGCGGAAAATAAAATTGAAAGCTTAAAAGGGAAAAAAGTCTTTGCAAAGGACCAAAGCAAGAACGGGCTGGATGCGGAAATAACGGAAAACGCTATAGTAAAGAAAGATGATACTTCTCCCACAGGGTATTCTATGACAGGGTATTTTACTGTTCCCGATTCCGGTTTGATAAATAGAAAAATGAGCGAAAATAATTCGTTCACCATGGAAGTATGGGTAAAACCCGACAACCTTGACGACCATAATGTCTTCATCGCAAAGGGAGACACTCAGGCGGCAATACAGATCAAGAACGGAGGGATAGAGTTCTATATATACAGCAGTGGCTGGCGGGCAGTGAACCCTGTTAATATCAAGGGGTTTGGAGAGAACCAATGGCATCATATCGTTGGAACATATGACGGGAGTATGTTAAAGTTATATGTTGACGGCAATCTTGTAGGATCCGAAAAGGTTAACAGAGCGGTCGAGACAAATGACAATGAGCTGGGAATAGGCATCTGCCAGGGTATGGAGGGACGCCGGCTCAGCGGGAAACTGGCATCGGCAAGAATGTATAATATCGCATTGAGTGAAAGTCAGGTTGAACAGCGTTACCGTAAGGATATGGGTGAAGATACAGAAGTCATTTCACCGGATGACGACAGCGTTTTGGTATGGTATGATTTGTATGATGTCTATACAAAATAATGATATATAGTGATATATAGAAAGATAATGCTATAAAGATTAAGATTGCCGGGGAATGGTCAGAAAACTGAACAACCGGCAGTCTTTTTTATTTAAGAAAATTTAATTTTTAGCATTAAAG